>JANIJG010024113.1:13648-34361 GCA_024611175.1 Megaceryle torquata | reverse complement strand
GTGCCCAGGGGGCTGTGGATGCCCCTCCCTGGAGGTGTTCAAGGCCAGGGTGGATGAGGCCTTGAGCAACCTGGTCTACTTGAGAGGCACCCTGGGCCCATGGCAGAGAGGTTGGATGAGATGCTCTCTAAGGTCTCTTCCAGCCTAAGCCTGGGCATGCTACACAGGAACATATCCAGTTGGGTTTTGAAAGTCTCCAGAGAAGGAGACTCCGCAACTTCTGTGGGCAGCCTGTTCCTGTGCTCCGTTACCCTCCCAGTAAACAAGTTTTTCCTCATGTTGAGGTGGAACTTCCTGTGTTCCAGTTTGTGACCATTGGCCCTCATCCTATCACAGGGCACCACTGACAAGAGCCTGGCCCCTTCCTGACACCCACCCTTCAGTTATTTGTAAACATTGATAAGATCCCCTCTCTGTTTTCTCCAGACTAAACAGCCCCAGGGCTCTCAGCCTTTCCTCACCAGAGAGATGTTCCAGTCCCTTCATCATCTTTGTACCTCTCTGTTGGACTCTATCCAGTATTTCCCTGTCCCTCTTGGACTGGGGAGACCAGATCTGGACACAATACTCCAGAAGTGGTCTCACTGGGTCAGAGCAGAGGGGGAAGAGAACAAACATATCTAGATTATTTTTGGCAGTTTAAGCAGACTTTAAGTACTAAGAGTCCTTACAATTAACATTCTTCTAAAAAAATCATAAAACCACGTCTTCAGGAGCTCAAAAGCCTTCCTCCCCACAAGCAAAATAAACACCTGTGTCTCTGTCGTAACTCTGCCTTTCGCAGCAGAACACTCAGAAGTAGAATGCATTCCTCACTGGATCTCACAGACAGTTGCATTTTACTTGTGAGAGATGAGAATTAAAGAATACAGAAATCTTAAGGCCCAGAAGTTAGCAGCTGGCACAGAACTGAACATTTTTATTTTTTTTTCCCCCTAGAGCTACAAAAATGCACAAATTTATTAAATGCCCTGTACTGAACCCAAAATCCTACTGGCGTTAGAGGCACAACAGCACAGAATTCTTGCCTCAGTAAATTCTGTTTAAGTTCTGCTAAAGCATATAAACCTTCAAATTTTGCATTTGTTTCTGTCGTTGTAAAATAAAATTAAAGGATTGGTCAAATACTAAATCCTAAAATTGGCAGTGACTCCAAACGCAAGGGAAGCACACGTAGATGAAATTCGTGCCGTGCGTGTCACGTCAAGCATTTACACATAGGCCGAGCCCTAAATGTAGGCTCCCATCAGTGTAAACCCTAGTCATAATAATTGTAACCCCGCAGTGTACACTTCATTTTCTCTAATTGACTAATCAGACTTTAATCAACACTAAAGTTTTATCGGAATGTATTGCAAAGTGTTTTCCTTCAGACCAGTTATGACTGATCAATATTGCTTTGAGCAAGTGTGACCACGCTAAGGCTGCTCAAATACGAAGCAGATGAGACTGATCAGAATCAACCAGCTGCTGACGATCATCTACGTAGGAATATATAAATACATAAAGTTCCCAGTAGGCCCATGCATATTCTCCAGAACACAATCTCATTTCTGGGAAGTAGTGAGAGGACATTTGGAGAATAACCAAACTCCCCAAAAACGTCTCTAGAAGAGACAACCAAGCACAGGAGCCTTTGGTAGACATCAGCTTTTAGCTCAAGAGGCTACATTAGACATTACATCCATCCTCCCGCTCTCCTTGAAGTCACCAACGATACAGCACTGTATAACACCACCAAAAGAACTGCATATAAAACCATCTCCAATTATTCTAGACAACTTCAGAACTCATCTAGTCCAAGTGTAGTATCGAATGTGTAGGTATTTCCGTGGCCCATACATTAGATATTTTTGGGTAAAACTTCATAAAGTCATAATCTAATGCACAATGTTCCACATGGTTATCTAAAAGGGTGTTCTGGTTTTCTGCAATTACTTGATATTACAGAAAAAAAAAAAAAAAAAAAGGTTTTTTGGCAGAAAAGATAGAGAAGTTTTACCATTTTTTGTAATTTAGTGGTGTCGCTCCCCTCTTCTATATATAAGGAAAAGTCAAAGTGTGCTTTATAACCCAGAAAACCATATGAAGTTACCTTGGTAGTGATTGAGTGCATCTGAGCTCAAGTGGTCTGAACTTTATTAGCTTAAAAACACAGAGCAGTACTTAAGACTAATTTCCTATTCAGACAACCATCCCCAGAAAACACCAGTAGGCTTGTTTTTCTTTGTTGCAAAAGAGGTTACACATTAAAATAAATTTTAAAAATAGCTTTAAAATTTAATATCTATATTAAAAATATATCCATTTTAACACAATTCAAAAGAAAACTATAATTCTGGAATCAGAAGTCTTTTATTAAGAAGTTTGCAATACGGACTTATTCCTGCATACCTGGTCCTTGAAATTTCTTCAAATATTGTTATTTCACAAAAAAAAAAGATAAATTAAGGGAATTAGAAGAAAAATCCCAAGCAAGAAAACAAACTAGATACTGCTAAAGTATCTTTTTTACTCATTAGGATCTTTGAAGGTCTGGCCATAATAAGAATTTCCATCCTTAGATGATAGAGAGCTCAGTTTGAAAGTGAAATCACAGGCCAACACAGCTAAACTGCTCCATCTGAGGTGAACAGGTTAGAGTAAGGCAATGCTACATCAGAACAGACCTGAAGGGCACAAATACAGGGCAGGAAAACTCAACACCAAGTTTTTTGACATGCTGTATATAGTTATCTAAATACCTCATCTGGACTCCTACACTTTCTAGCAATTTATATATTCAGAAATAATGGTAAAGAATTCCAGTTCACCCCATCCCAAATTCTTTTCTCCAAATGCAGAGGTCCAGTTGCGCCCTCATCAATGATCTGAAAGAAAACTAAGCCTTCTGGTGGTTTTTAAAAGGAAAACCCACAATTAAAAAATATTGTGGGTAATACTGGTGACAGGCCACTTAGAGAGAACAACGGCAGAACTCTTCTGGTTACCTGCCTGGGAACAGGTTCGTTTTATATAGCAAAACCACCTTCTATGAACAAATATTGTAAAAGATGGGCTGTATACTGGAAAAAAAAAGGGCATTTAGAAAGAATGGCTAAATTAAATTAAATCCATAGCTCCTTAGGCTTCATAGCCTTAAGGAAAGGCTGGATGTGGCACTTAGTGCCGTGGTCTAGCTAACACGGTGGTGTTGGGACATAGGCTGGACTTGATGATCTTAGAGGTCTTTTCCAGCCTCAATAATTCTGTGATTCAGCCAGGGAGAGGTTTTTGTCAACTACAGGCACCAGAGGTGTGCTACCACACAAGCTAAAAAGCAACCATCTACTTAAGGCTGCTGAGAACCCTGACACACTTTGTTCTCTGCCCGTACATTTAACCACCCGTACAGTGCTAACAAACCTAACCGACAGATGCTTTCCTTCAGACACATTTTAATTCACTAACATAAAAGCATCATCCTGCAAGCAGTGGATGAACAGAGTGTTCCAAGATAGACCTGAGGAGAAGTGATGATTCTCTGCTGCACTTGCTAGAGACATGTCACTTTACAGAAAGTGCTAAAGTCATACTGGATATATTACAGTTGCGAGCATTTACGGCACACTACGGCAGGCATTTACGTGGGTTTCACAAAGAGAGCAATCTCATCTGAAATTCCTCACGCTTGAAAACAACGCACACACATCTGCTCCAGACTCCTCAAGCAGAGCTGCCCATGTACAGGAGGACTACTTTGAATTTAGCAGACACAAAGTTCTGTTGCATGGAGCTGGACCATCACAGGAGGATTGTTTATCTTACCAGCGCTGTCCCTTTTGTTGATAATTTAACCTTTAAAGCAGACGAACAAAAAGCCTTTGAAAAGAGATGGAAAGCGGAGCTTATTTCAGATGGATGCATTACTCCACCCTTAGCATATCTTTTAACAAAAAGCTAAAATAAATTTTACAGATACACTTCAAATTATTAATTGCCCTAAATAAATACTGGTAACGGAAAACACTGCAACTTTGCATGCTCCCTTAACTTAGGTATTTCATTTCCTATCCAAATAAGTGAATATCATTCTTATTTTAACCACTGAAAAATGCAAAAAAGAGTTCAAATATACAGGCAACATCTGTCCCTGTCTACACTCAGAATCATCTGGATTCTATTAAACTGTCAAGCAAGTACCAGGGGTAACAGAAATAAAAGAACTATCCAAATGTTTAACATTGGTGGCTTCTTTATGCTAAAGCTCTGTATGAACCTCTGCTGCTTTAACATTTTCTATAGTATTTATAAAATTATACAGATAAAACTGCAGCTAAATATTTTTACTGACTGTCCTAGTCTTTACAGCAGCTGCCTCCTCCTCCTCAGCAACTTATAGAACTATTTACAAAATGGCAATCAATAGTCTGTCATTTAGGGGAAGGCAACCAAGACTTCCATATAAGGTTGTCAGATTATCTTATCTCGTATGCTTCTGTGTTTTAATCTTCTCTAACACAGAATACAGACTATACATAGCACTACTGAGAGATTCAGAAACAGACCCAACTGCAGATGAATACCTCTCGGGCGCTGAACAAATTCAGCCTCATCTAGGTATAAGCTTCAGTGACAAACTTGCCTATGACTTAGAAACCTCGCTAAAATGAGCATTCCTTGGAGTACTTTCATACTTTAAATTCATAACAACATGACTGAAGCCTCAGTCTTCAAGCAGGCCTTTTCAGAATAACATCAATTCCACCAAACCAGAAAGCCACTGAATTTCCTCACTCCTTGAACAAACAGATTTCAATCCACTAATGACTTACTGCAATTTCAGCATTCCCTGTTTGACAAGAATGCAAGACACTTGCAAGTGCTGATAGATTTCAACACTGGAAAGTTTCCAAGAATATTAACTGAAAATAGAAAAATCGCAGTTCAGGGTAGCAGCTCCCTCATTCAGGTGAAGGAAGGTGAGAGGCTATTCAAGAGCAAATTGAAAGTAAACAACAGAAGTAAAAATTTTTTTTTTCCTGAAGTGTTTTATAAAGGACTGGTATTTACATTTTGCCTGGGTTTGTTTTGTTTTGTTTTTTTTTTTATTAATACACATCAATTAAAACTCCCATACCTACACCATAAATAAGATTATAAAAGGTAGAAATATATACCCACTGCCATGACCACTTATTCAAATCTGAAATGCAGTTACTGGAAGGGGAAAAATGTACAAAGTATGGATTTAAATGTATAAGATTACACGTCTTACAAAGCCAAGAAGGAAGAAGGTTGATATCCCAATGTTTTTTAAATATAAAAGAGATGTTATTTATTTAGGTATTTTCCTTAAAAACCAGCCTGTTAGGAAGGCTGAAATGACCTTCCGCCTTTTTATCAGCAGCTCTGAAAACAACTAAAACTGATACAGAATTACACAGCCACCGAGAAGCAGGATCCATTTATAGCAGCATCTTTCACATTGCCCCACAGAAGTACACACCCCTCCAATTTAACCCAGGGCCAAAACCAGGTTACTTTCTTGGCACCGCGTTAACGCTGGAAGATTCTGCAAAAGAAAGTATGTAACCCAGATATGTCCCTGCATTTATTTCAAATGATTTATTGAGGTACACATGACTGCAAGTCAGGAAA
Source organism: Megaceryle torquata (assembly GCA_024611175.1). Lineage (NCBI taxonomy): Eukaryota > Metazoa > Chordata > Aves > Coraciiformes > Cerylidae > Megaceryle > Megaceryle torquata. The sequence continues at coordinate 28,721 of JANIJG010024113.1, read as the reverse complement.
CAGCTTTCAAGCATACAAAGATTAGAAAAATCTGACTGGGTTCTGCTAGTTCAGTAAGAGTCACAAAATAAAACAAAAGTTACAAAAGTGAGCAGAAATACACGAGGATGTTTAAACAGAAGTTCTGCTGAATAGAAGCAGTACTCTTGCACATTTCTACTCACAAGCATATTCTCAAAACTAAAATAGAACAAATATTTGAGTATATTTAAACCGAACCACACAACAAGCTTACAGCTTTGTATTTAAAAAAGAAAGCAGAACTTGAAAGATCTAAGCTATGCAAGTAAATCTTGATCAAAGCGGTATGCAATCATAGATCACATGCCTAGAGCAGATGCCTGCCATTAGTGTAACATAAGCATCTCCATAATCTAACTCATCCTTATTTAGAAAGAATATCTTGAAGTTTGATGCAACAGGAAATCCAGGAAAGGGTGAGCTCAAGATGCTGTAATATATTTTGCCTATGCATATAGTGGAGCACTGGAACAGGCTGCCCAGGGAAGTGGTGGAAGCCCCCATCCCTGGAGACATTCAAGGTCCAGCTTGATGGCTCTGAACAACCTGATACAGTTGAGGATGTCCCTGCTTACTACAAGGGGGTTGGACTAACTGACCTTTAGAGGTCCTTTCCAACCCAAGGCTTCTAGGTTTCTGTATGTCTGGAGGTCAGGTGAGACCCAGAAATTCTCAAGTTGTTTAAAATACAGGGTGTCTGTCTCTAATAAACCAGAACCTTTACGATAATTCAGTGATCTGATTAAATGAGTTTTAGACTATCAAATTGCCAAAGCTCCATGTACAGCAGACTACATGGGTAGTCCTAAAATCAGAGGATAGAGTAGACAACATCAGGAGGAAACAATGATGACACGGGGCACAGATACGTGTGACCCAAACCAAGAACTCCTAGTAGTGAACTTGCACCCAACTGCTAACTCTTGCCAAGGCTCATCAAGGCATAAAAGGGCCTCGGATTATTTTGAGCTTCCGGAGCCAACTTGGGATGGAGAGGGAGCAACCCCCCCAATACCTATTCTTCAAGGTACAGCTCAGAAACTTAAAAGACTCAAGCATTCAGGAATTATTCTGATGAATGTAGGGCTTGTGGGTTTTCCTTGTTTACATGCTCACCCGGGTAGGGTTTATCAGCAGAACCTAATGTGTCGAAATTTGCTCCATGTCAGCATCAGTTCTTCTATATGCAGTCCAGCAAACTGGTTTAGGGGAGGTGGGGTCTTCTTGGCTGGTTGTGGGAGGTGTGTTTTCTTTTGTTAAATAAGCAGAGACCTGCTCGCAATCCTTGTTTAAAGTGGCAAAATATTTGTAAGTTATTTCAAGAGGAACATTCTTAGATATTGAAAAATTGCAGCAGTTTGGATACATGATCCTTATCACACTACTTGTAACGTGATCCTAGAACTGACAAACTGAAAAGCAACTTCAGAATTCTATTACCTGCCTTCAGGGGAAAAAGAAAAAGGGGAAAAAAAAAAAAGGAAAGAAAAGAAAAAGACACCTGATCATTTGAAAACTGCACGATCAAGATGTTCTTAAAGATACAGAATACATTACACCAAATACAGGAAAAACACTAGCAGGATGAAGCGATACCCTTCTGTTGAGCTGCTAAATGAGAGTGTCAAAGGTGTATCAATAGGAGGAAGAACAAGATTTCACCCTCCACCAGCCTCAAAGGTCATAACAAGGAAAAGTTTATCAGCAGTGTACAGAAGATGATGTCTTAATCAAATAACTCCAAGTATTTACACTTTGAATGGGATAACAGGAGGGAGAACATCTAGGATAGTAAAAGAGATAAGGAAAAGATGTGGAGAGAGATCAGCTTTGTTTTAGCTACTTCTCCTTTCCAGACAGGAAAATACTCCAGAATTCAACCTAGCTATACAGCAAGGGAAGTACTCACCCCCAAACTCTTCAGCCCTGCCATGCTGCTTCAGGTGCACTGACTCTAGAGAGCAGCATCCTTGAAAGCAAATAGTCTACTGCACGTGAAGTAATGACAACCAGGTATTCCAGTACTGCACAGTAATAGTAGATCATTTTTCTACAGATCTTTCAGTACCTGGGTTACTTTAGAATATTTTCTGTATTTTAAGAAAATAATAATAATTTTAGACTTTTACAATTCCTACAGCCTGTAGTCAGCTGCTCCTTCTTTCATGTGGTCATGAATGGGAGTTTTTACAGCTTAAGATCCAACTTTAGATACAACGTTGGATACATTTTGATGAGCTATAAGGGCTTCTTTTTGCTTAAAAGCATGACAAGATACAACATTGAAACAGAAAAGCCTATTTAATACTTTACACTGTTTCCATGTTATGTTTTTAGGACAACTAAATATATGAAATGTCCATTCTACAGCACCACCAGGATAGCACTGGAAAAGCAGATAAAGAGATTTGCAAGCCACTGTCAGCAACAGTGAAACTAAAATAGTTTATGGAGAATCCAGGCACTACTGAACTCATTATTACTGCTACTGCAGTATTAAGAAACACTGCACAAGACTCATAATGGGAAGCTACCTATAATATGGTCTTTATTACATTTATCTTATTATATTTTACCCTCCTTAAAAAGGCTTCCTCTGATACTATTCAGTTTGTGCTACTAAATAATTTTAAAAGCCACTTTTTACATGAGAAAATTTCCTAATACAGCTATTACAAAGAATGTATTGGGGAGACATAATTTTTTGACTTCTTTCATTAGTGAAGCCTCTGAAAGAGCACTTAAACTTTCTGACAGTAACGACATTTAAACTGAACATTCAAATTGAAATGATGCACACACGCACACAAAAAAACCCCCAAACCAACTAAAAAAACAAATGGCAATGAAGGAAGCCCAAAATTCCAAGGAATTACAAAGAAACAAATTGTTTTTTCAAGCCTGAGTTAATGCAAGTGGAAAACACAGCAAAGCAACAAAAAAGCAAACAAACAGACCACCTAATGAAAAAAGTTATTTGCCTGACATTTTCTTGAGTTTTCTTTGATAAAGCTACAGCCATATTTGAGAAAGTGTTCCAGCTCACAGATCCATTCTACTTCTTGTTGACATTGCCATAAATTTTAATTAAAAACAGAAGCAAAAAGGAAAACAACAAATGCACAGTTTTAAATAAAAGCCATCAAAGATACTAAATGCTTACATTTCCACTATCTAATGATGTTTGGTGAAAAATAAACAGGTTATATAAAAGAAGTAACAGTTGAAGGATTGCTATCAACCCACAATGTAAACAGAAAAAAAAAGAACATAGGGACAAACATTTTATTAGGGCCTGTTCCAATAGGACACGGGGTAATGGTTTTAAATTAAAAGAGGTAGTTTCAGATTAGATACAAGGAAAAAATTTGTTAGGCTGAGGGTGGTGGAACACTGGAACAGGTTGCCCAGGGATGTAGTAGATGCCCCATCCCTAGGAACATTCAAGGTCAGGTTGGATGGGGCTTTGTGCAACCTGATCTAGTTAAAGATGTCTCTGCTCACTGTGGGGGTTTGGACTAGATGCCCCTTCCAAACCATTCTGTTCTCTTTTCAGGCTTAACTTACACGCACCATTTTACAAGTAAACATGACTTGCAAGCTACTAATGCTGCTCCTTTGAAAGTATCTTCATTTATACAAGTGTGGTAAATAAACCGTCATTTTCAAACAGCCAAAATTGAAAGAAGTAGCAACAAGAGAATAGGCTGAGAGATCTTACTTAGGGCCAGTAACACAGTTGATATTTGGAAAATACACAAAGATTCTTGCCTTTAGTATTTGGGGCATTTTATCTAGTTTAGTAATCTGCCCTGAGGTTTCCACCAAGTTCCAACATGTTTGGGTTTTTTTTAACAACTATATTAAAAAAAAAACCAAAAAGGATTCTATGAAGTTGAGTGATAACACCCATATTTGATAACACAGACAAGAAAAAACCAACTGGAAAAACAATGTGATGATTTACTTGTGCAAGATTTGCAGATAGAACACCTAATCAAAACCTGTCAGAATTTATTACACATTATTAAAGAAGTTACACCATTGTCCTTTCTCGAGTATGAAAACTCAATGTTCATAAACATGCTGTCCATTTTTTATATCTATATAAAAATAACTGCTTACAGCCCAACAGTTCAACCTACAGCCATCTTATAACCTACCTCACAAAAGGAAAAAGCTGCTTTAAGTTCACTTTGAAATAACTACCCCTTCCGAAGGCCTACAACAGGATTTTAACATCAGAAAAATCATGGGACTCCCAAGAAGTATATTAAGAGTTACTCCTTTCCTGGCAAATTCTCTCTCATATTTGTGAGCCACTGCCAAATCTAACACTGACAGAAGAAACACTCCAGAACTTCAACATTTTTTAAAGTCTTTCCATTGTTTCAAATACGCTCTTAGAAACAAACAACATTTGACATCCACCGTATTATCTTTCCCAGGTCACAAACACCCATAATTTAAAAAACCACAAGTAGTAACTGCTGTAGCACAAGACTATAAACAGTTACTTCTGCTAATACAAATGCTAAGATTTAAAATAAAATAGGAGCCCAAATATATTTAGACAACTAAGTGGTCAGACTAACAACAACAACAAAAAAACCTAGGCATCCACCCAATAGCTCCCACTGACAAAATATTCAGATTGAGATTTTCAGATAGCCTGTAGCACTAAACCATTTGGCAGCTCTCCTGCCTCAGCTCTCTGTATAAAGACAGACTTAAATCAGAGACTAGAAAACTACCACAAATGAAGGATAAACAGAAAAAATAGTCTACATAGTTCTTCATGTCCCAACCTAGACCTTTAAAAAGCTAGAACTCGGGCCATCTGAAATAAATAAACCTTAGTTACAAGTAACTAATTTTAGAAATGAAATGGGGGGGAGGGGAGAACACTACTAAATTCTGTGAAGTCTCCTTCTAAAAAAAGATCTACTAGAAGAGCTCATCAATCTGACCATAAAAAAAAGAAAAGTCTGTCACTCAGTGCCACATCTATAGCTGAGCTCTTCCCTCAACTGTGAAACAAAGTGAAGACAGCAGTACACTTGGTGACTATATGCAGAAGTTCCAGCCCCCCAGTACACAATACAATTCAAATTTAACTGCTGCAGCCAGATAAACTGACATGGCTGGTGCTGAACAAGGTCAACAGATTTTTGCTCCTGTCCTTCGTTCATTAACTCAGTTGAGTAAAATGGTGCTAATTAAAAAGGACCAACCAAACAACTTATTAGACTGGGTTAGAAATCAGATGAGCTACAAACTGTCAGAGCTCCAGTAGAAGACTAGGTGACCACACAAACTGGCAACCCCACACATCCAAGTAGCTGTCAGATAGAACTATGAACGGAAAGAGGGTTGGCAGAGACCTCTAGAAGTCACTTAGCCCAGCCTCCTAGTCCAGGTTAGGTTAAATTGCTCAGGACTTTGTCCAGTAATATCTTGAACACACCCAAGAATGGCAGTTCTGCAGTCTCTCTCAGCAACATGCCCCAGTACACCACTATTCTAATTATTACTTTTTTTAATCCAGTACAAAATTACCTTGCTGTAACTTGTAACCACTAATTTATCAGCCTTTCAACATGCACTCCTGGGAAGACTCCAGCTCCACCTTCTCCATCGAATAGCTGAAGACAACAAACAGATCATTCCTCAGCCTTCTGCAGGCTGAACAAACACACCTGGTGCCTGGCAGCCCCTCTGCTGCAGGCCATGCCATTGCACCAGTATCTCTCTTTTACTGGGCGACCCAGACCTGGAAGACTGAGCTTGCAGCCTACTGGCAATGAATTCTATTCTACTTCAGCAGTGAGCCAAAAACAGAAGACTTGCTCTTGATCCTCTTCTCCCCCAGTTGCAGACCAGAGCTAGTACTCTATATAACCAAAGAATGAGGTTGATCAAAGAACTGATGTGATAGTTTTGGTGTTGTGGTTTGGTGTTTTGTTTTGGTTTTTTTTTGGTTGGTTGGTTTTGTTTCTTGATAGGCTGGATTTCTGTCAGATCAGGACAATGAAATGACTTAACCTGATCACCACAATTGCTACATGGAATATAACAACAGAAGGGAAAGGTGCAGAACCACCCATTATCTCACTCCTATCAGACAGGTGAACAAATAACTGAGAGTTGTTATAGCAAAAGCAAGGCTAGATACAGAACAGCATATCCTCCCCTTGCCAGGTGGGCAGCTCAAATACCACGTTTACTCCAGTGCCAAAATAACATTGTTGCTTGCCATGGCAGATGAAGGGAAGTGTTTTCCGAAGCTCTATGAAAACATTTTGCAAGGTAAACGTGTGTGGGCAGAAGCAATGTAATTCAGCTATGCTCACTGCTAACTTAGAGCGTCGCTGCCCCAGTCGTGCTGTATTTCAACTAAGGCAGAAGTTGGGTGTTCATGATAAAATTTTAGCCAGACCTCTGTGTTGTCATCTACCCTGGATCAGCACATGAGCTTCAACATCACGGTTGGACTGCTTGAAGTTTCTGAACTGGCAGATGTAGCTAAGGAAAATATATGTGCATTTATAGCCCTTTTTCTCACTTCTAGGCATTATACACCTAGAGACCTCCATTTCAAAATGATGAAACTATCTGAACTGCTCTGAAATCCATTAGAGAGATGTACACTTTGGAACAGAAACAAAAAGGTATTTAGGTTTTCTTTTTATGTTACTTTTATATATTCTCAACTGCAGCCTCATCCACTGCACGCTGCTTTTTTGGGAATAAACATTTCTGAACCATCACTACACACACTTTTGAAATATAGCATGGAACACAGAAAGTTGAGTAAACACCGAGAATAATTTGGCTAAAGAGTACATGAGGTGATCAAGTAATTTATTTTTACTATATATAGGCTAAGAAAATGAGATATGGCATCCATTGTGAGATTTGTGCTTTTAAGATCAAATTTTATTGACCTCGGGGTAAACTCAATCTTCTCAAAAAGTTTATGTTCAGATTTTATATTTGTGGAGTGGACAGTAACCAGTTGAGACTAGATTCCTCAGCTTCAGGCTGAGAAGAACTCTCCCATCTATACCACTTCTGCTGGAAGAGGTAAAAGTCACAAAAGACTCCCTGCAGTGAAACAAAAGGAATCAGTTTGATCCCTTCGGTCTGGGGGAGCTCAGGGATGATGCAGCAGCGACTCTCAAAGAATTTTCATCAGCACAAGATACTCTCCCTGAGTGTTTCACTCTAAAACAACTGCAGAATTGTGACACAGGACTAGCCGTTTTAGTGGGAGATTGCTTTTATTTGTGGGAGGAGGGAGGGGAATAGAAGGAATTCCTTTGACAAGAAAGCTGTATTGCTAACCACAACCAGGATCATTTTACCTCTTTTGCTACAAAGAGGTTACATTCCGTGAAGAAAAATCCCATGATCTAACAGTTTCCTATTATTTTACAAACAATACAACTCTTAACCAGTTGCTAGAGAAGATATTTTTGCAATCGATTTGCTTTGTGCATTTCACAGCACTTCATCTACAGTATTCATCGTTTAGGCTCCAGTAAGCGTAGTGTCTCACACCATTGCTGAGCCTTCCCATGAACAAAGCCGTACTTGGCTCCTGAAGGAAATCTAGAGTCATTATTTCTACGATATCACAGAAATGAAATAAAGGTGAAGAGAAAAAGTCAACAAAACACCTGATTGGCAGAATGATTTACAACCTGAAGTGAAAGGAGTGTGTGTGCAAACACACTAAAAGCCATCAGGTAGTCAGTGTCTTAGAGAACGCGCTAGTGACCCTACAGGAAGAGTAGATGTAAGCTGACATTATTGTATCTTTGCCCTCTAACAGCTACAATAAATATTCCACAGAACATTCTGTTCCAAAGTCAGCCTGAAACTTGAATACAAACACAGTTCTATCATAAAAAGCCTTACTGATATTCTCCTGCAGGTTTATTATTGTGGTTTTGGCTTAAAATGGTGAAAGCTTTAAAACGAGTGCACTAAGTACACAACCATTGCTCTGCCAAGGAACAGCTGAGTAGTGCTGCAGTGCAAACGCTTAATGGAAAGTATATGATCTTTAAAGCACTCCAACTGCTAGTTTGTATCCATGGGAAGAGATGGGAAAACAAGCAGAGTACACAAACCTACATCTCCATGAGAAAAGTATTTCCCTAGAATTTACATAGCACTGTAAATATAGCTAACAACTTGAAAAACGAGAAGCCAATAAACGCCTCGGATAATTAACTTTCTAGCTGTCAAATAAATACTTGAAGCACAATAATCTGTTTCCAGAAAGGCCGGTGTTTGTAACACCGTCCCAGCTCAGCAAAATTAAACAGCCGCGAGGACTTCCGAGATCTAAAATATCGGGAAAGAGCTCGGTTTTGAAGTAAATTCTTACTCGGAGCCAACCCCCAACCCCGCAATCCTCGGGAAACGAAGGACACCGGACGAGACGGTGTCTTCCTCACCTCTACAGCGCCTGCTACCGCCGGCGCGGCCGCCAAAGGAGCCTGCGAGGAGAGCCGCGCTCCCTCTCCCGGGCCCCACCGGCGGGACCGCCCCGCCGAGCGGGGCCGGGCGAGCGGGGCCGGGCCGGCCCCGGCGCTGGAATGCGGCGCGGTAACCCGATCATCGCCGCCGCCCCTCCTCCCGCCCCGCAGCGCTCAGAGAACCCATTTCACCCTTTAAAATGGCACCTCAGCGCTGCCCAGCAGCGAACGGAGCGGCTCGCGTCCCCTCCTGGCGCGGGGAACAGCACCGTTGGTTTTCTGTGCTGCGGGGCTCGCCCGCGGTCCGGCGGAGCTCCGGCCACGACCCTGGCCCCGGAGGCTACTGAGGCCACCAGCAGCCCGGCAACCACGGCTACTTCCTGGAGCCATGAAGGTCTCACCTGTCCAGTTCGTCTCTACCCCGACTCAACATTCACCTGACTTTCACTGACCATAGAAACCAACAGATCTTACTCAGAAGCAAGGAATTAGTAAGAAAAGATCTTTTTCACCTAAAGAGCCTTGCATCTCGGAACCAAAACACAGGCGTGTATCAAATCAGGCAGAATTTCATTCGGAACACCATTTCTTCATAAACCCAAATGTAAGGAACAACTTTATGAATTCACTTTAGTTTCCAAACTATACACATATTTAGGATACAACGACACTAAAAATGTCAAACATTTCAGGTCAATTACATACACACACAGAATTACAACATATACAATAAATAAAAGAAGATATGAGCTGATCTTACAGTTACACACACACTGTCTCCATCTGTTTGCTATAGAAAAGATAATACTTCAGCAGAAAAAATGTTTCTTGCAATTTGAAATAGGTATTTTCTGTAACAATACAGAAAAGATTTTCACCCTTCTGAACATAATGAAATGACTAAAATGCTATTATCCTGCTAGATAAGGGACAAAGATGGGGGGGGGGGGCAGGGGAAGTTACCCTTCTAGTGACAGCACAGTGTAAGAGGCAAAGAGTAACTTGGAAAAAAAAAACCAAAACAAACACCACCACCACATTTTTTCCAGCAGTAGTAATTTTACTCATCAAAAACACTACCAAAACTATTCCATCAGGAACAGAAAAATACCCCTAAGGGTATGTCAGGAGGGTGCAGGTCTTACAGTGTTGAGTGTGGAAAGGAAGAGCTCACACTGACACTCTCTTGTATGATTTCCACAGGAGGTTCCTTAAACTCATGTTAACTATTTCATTAGAACACTGCAAAATATGACACTGCAAAACATGGGTAAGAGTGACAGTTCTACCAAGAACTCTGGCCAGCATACACTTACCTGGAATCGCTCTCTTCATGGGAAGAGACACCACGCCAGCAACAAAGTCTACTAGAAACTTCTAACTGTCATCAGGTTTGGGGCCTAGGTTTTAAAAATGTATTTGACAAGTCAAAACCAGACATTCAGAGCTGAGGGATTTTTAGATACAGGATCCTTTACTCCCACAGTTTCTCCTGTATTGGTTCCCAATGACAAAACAGCAACAAATTCTAAATGTTAAAGAGATGTCGAACCGAAGCAGCGTTTTCACGCTAAACCCCCAGAATCTAGTGAGGAATGTCAAGCACCACTATAATGGAGGCTTCCAAAAGGATGTAAGGATGGAAACAAACCAACCAACCAACTAACCTAGAGCAGGCAGGATGATTAAAACAATCATCCTTATCAATATACTAACATATTTACAAGAAACTCACTAAGGACATCTTTTTAACCTTGGTTATTGCAGATCAAGGATCAGAAGTACTGACAGCTGGCTACTACACCCTTATATTCTAGGCAAAGTAAATGCAGGGTTGGTTAGTTTTTTGTTATATATCAAAACAAAAATCCTAATCAAATGCCTTTGTCACCTACAGAATATGAGAACCTTAAATAAAAGTTTAATTTACTGCAAATATTGACTTCTATTTTCAAGACCTCTTGCTGTTTTACAGATGGCAAACCATTCATTTTGCTTCTGTGTATCATATAGGATGTGTTTAGTCTTCCAGTTCATACAAAACTAAACCTTTTAAATCTTTTCCCAAAGGAACCTCTCTTACCTGTTACTCATCTCCTGAACTTATTTCTGGATCATTTACTTGATAACCAAAATTCAAATTAGGATCACAAATTCTGACTATATTCTGGTTTACCCAGCATTTCTCTCAACTTCAAGGTAATAGAAGATGACCTGAACATTCTAAAAAAAATCATTTATTTTTCTTTAAATATCGTTACTAACACTCACTCGGTTGGAATAAAATTATTCAAATTGTTGCTTAGAAGTGGAAGAGCAAGTATGCTTACACATTAAAACTGAAGCTCAAAACACCATAACATGATTACCTGACAGCTGTTAAATAGCCTGCAAGTGATTAGTGTTGCTTTCTCTTTCCAAAGGCCTATATAACAGTTCCACCCTCACCATCCTCTCTGCACTTGGACGCTGTTGTCTCTCCCTCTCTCTTTTTTTCTTTTTTTTTTTAACATAAACTTCCCCCTCACTCCCACAGGTTGTGTTTTGGTCTCAAGACCTGTTCTTGAGATATTTCACACAAGCACTGTACATAAAGAAACTTAGGACTAAAAGCACAAAGTAATCCCAAAAACTTCAACAGGGATCTAACCCACTGTGCTAAAAATAAAAGAATGAATACATATTTTACTGAGAATTCTCTGCTAAGGCACTGCTTTCCAGAAGAGCAGATAGAAAATACAACTCTGACGTTTTAGGAGGACATTGGCAAATGCAGAAGTTTCACACCCACAAAGATTATAGCCACTGGAGGGGGGGGGGGGGACCAAGAAGAAACCCCAACCAAAAACCTCAACAACCTTAAACTCACCCCATCAATAGAAATCAGTTGTAACTAATGAAAAGTAGTGTCAGGAAATATACCTGTTTGTAGTAACTTTCATGTTTGCACAATCACAACCTTCTCTGAAAGCCACAGACCACGTTATCACAGAAAAATAAGCAGAAGACACACAAAATGGATTAGAAAAAATACTGTTAAAAAGGAATAATGAAATGGCAAACATCCTCTAGGTAGCTTCTTTTAGTTGTACTGCTCTTGGGTGCATAATACAGAGCCTGACCACTACCATTCTGAAGAAACTGTCCTTTTGAACACACTTAACTTCATATGAGAAACACGACTGTGAACATCACTGTTTTAGCAAGTGGCACTTAGACACGGATCTCTACCGTAACTGCACACGGGCAGTCCCACCAAATGAAGCTGGGCCGATGAGTTCCTGGTTTGAGGAGCAGAGAAACAATTCTCTGAAAGATGTATCAAAATTACTGGTTTAAATGCAGTTATTTTTAAAGTATACGTCTAGAAACTTGTATCTTAAATTAAAATTAAGAACTGAACATTATGATCAAATTTATTTTCACGAGGTAAAAGATTTCCTAATACACATTCCAAAAGCACAAGTTCCAGATATACTTCCCAATGAAAAGAAAATTCAGTGCAAAAGAGTAGCGTTTGGCAAACCCAGCATTATCAAAACCAAGAGAATTTGCAACAAGAAGTTTATACAGAATCTGTTTTCTGTTAGAGTATAATGGGTTCAGTAGGTAGAGGAGTGTGGACTGCAAACATACTAATATATAAACATGTGTCTGCATCGGTACTCCTATGACCTTGTCAGACATTTCAACGCTGTATTTTTAGATTATTCTCTCATACCAACTGCACTGTTAAGAAAGTATTTAATTCCATTATGTCCATTGTCAAAGCACTAGTCTTCTGCTTCAGCCACAGCCGTTCTTGGAAAAATGCATTTTAAAAGACTGTACTTAATACTCAAATCTATTTCACCATTCACAGCCAGGAGCCAGCTTCATGTAATACAGAGAAAGGAGTTTCATTTCACTTGCTAGATGCTGTATCACTCTTTGATCAACTCTGTAAAACTCACTGGATTTGGGAATAGCATACATGTTGTTATATCTGTCCCTGCTAAATTAAGACTTTATGGTGCCTCTATTATACCAAAACCTAGGTTACCCGAGGAAGACAGAAGAAAAGACTTGGCTGAATTGATCCCTTCTGCCCTGGCCAAACAAACACCTATGATATTTCTAGGTCTTCAGATTAAAATATCATTGGAGATAGAAATGTTATGATTTTTTTTTTACTGTGAATGAAGAGAAAAAAAAAAAAAAAAGTCATACATCAAACAAGTACAAGCAACAGGCCTAAGATGGCCTGTCTGGTTTCCTACAGATTTGTGCTCTATTTTGGTCTACATCTTTTCCCAATGGAATTGCCCCAGGTCTCTCCCTATATCCTGTATGATTTCACTCTCCCTGTCCTTTGCGATGTACCCATCTCCTCACCCACATGCATATTCCTCTAACCACCGTTCTCACTCCCTTTCCCTCCTACATCCTCTGGTGCCAAACAACATGTCCCACTGGCTGGACAGTATGTGCATATCTACCTCACCTTTATCAGGAGTAACAAGTTTACTGAACACTTCTGATCATAACATCCTTCACCTCTGGGAACGCTAACGCAGCCCTTTGATATACTAACACAGATCTCTGAAACCAATAGCGTGACATCCTCTCCATAATCTTACCAGACATCTAATCTTCAAGCCTGCTGATACATGCGACTTGTCTTTGAAGTTTTATGTATCAGGAATTCACCAAAATCCCAAACTTTATATGCTGCATCAGAGACAGAAACACTTAACAAAACTACAAAACAAAGGATACAACCGCAAATGGAGAAGAGCAAAGAGGAATGTGAGGATGGGAAAGTAAAGCTTCTGTTCAACCCATTTTTGCTTTATGGAGAGAGGAATATACTCAATATACACTAAGTTACATGGAATCATGACTGTTCATGCTAATGAAAAGAGGTATTCCAAAACAAACTCCCCAGTGGCAGTCTTACCCACAAGCACACTACACTACAACTAAGTTGTGTCTGGAAGGGGCACCCTTGTTCTGTACACCAACACTGGCACTTATTCTGCCCCCACAACCCCAGTTAAGACTGGCAAGAAATGAAGCCTATTAAAAAAAAAAAAAAAAAAAAAGAGCAGGAAGAAATGGTCATTGGCTTTCACCCAGTTTAAATTCCTACAGCATCAGAGGAGTGGCAGCCAGCACTGCAGTAAAGTAAAAGGCAAGGATACACAAGGGTGGTGCTAACAGGGAGTAGAACTGGCCTTTCGAGTGTACCCGGCTGCCAGGCTTGCTTATCTGTAGTGCAGAGCTGCCCTCTTCATCTGCTAGTTAGTTACTCATCTAGAAGATTTTCATTGCAGACATCAATGGAAGTCTGCTTGGCTGCACTGCTCTAGTCCTTAGGAAACTGTATTATCAGTCTTTCCACACTAAGCAAAATAAAGCACCCGGATAGAAAACGAAGGTAGACACTAAAACCATGTTACTTCATGTTTGATGGCAACATCATTAAACCAAACCCAACGAATATGTCAATGAAGGCAGCTAGATGCCAACGCAATACCAAAAAACCCCCAAACCTGTAGGCGTTACAGACGCTACTGGATGTAACAGGAGAGGAGCTGACATGCCTGTGTGCGTGTGGGTGTGATAAAAGGCACATGAATTAGCCTACTGAACTGCAGCAGGTCTAGCCAAGCACTCTGTGACACCGCCTGCTATCAGACCAGTTGGGAAAGAATGAAGAACAACAGAGTCCTCCCTTGCTCCATCCTGTGTAGTTCCTGATCTACAACTGGTCACGCAAGTGACTGTGCTATTGCCATCAGCGGACACATCCTTCAAAAAAAATCTGTGGGATCACAAACTTGCGCACTACTTTCATCCCCAGACACATATTCTGGCAGCAACTCTTCAACAAAAGTATTCACTGTGAGGAAGGAAAGAAATACCACATTTTACTGTGCTCATAACCTGCCATTCCACCATACCATGGAGGGGGGAAAAATATATATATAGTGGTGAAAATTTAGTTCCTACCAGTTTCTTAATTTCATTATAGATTACCACCATCATTTCCCACTCCACTGTTTCTCTGACTTAAGAAGCCTGAGTCTATTTAGCATTGCATCCCATTTGTACAAACCAAAACAAAAATTACCTTCTACTTTTAATAGGATTTGTGAAATTGTGTTACCAGAACTACGTAACATGCATGTCCATATAAAATGAATGTGTACTGCTGCATAATCACATTTTTTTTTAAGACTCATAATTACTCTATAGAATGCTGCTTTAAAATTGGCTTAAATTTACTTAAGACTGTGCTGATTCTAAGGAGGGAAGTGCTGCCCCTCCTCTCCCCTTAAGCCTCATATGGTATCACGGTGAGCTGGAACTACTGAAAACCCAGGGGTTTTTACAGGGCTAGTTTTTCAGTCAGATTAGCAAACAAATCCAACCTTCCACCTCACCACAACTACACAAAACCAAAAGGGATGTGGAAACATACAGCCAAAGGGAAGAAGGCTGGGGGGGGGGGGGGGGATCAGGAAGAAACACCACCAAAGGGAGGGGGGGGGGGGGGAAAAAAGGGGGGTGGGGAAAAT
>JANIJG010024113.1:0-13638 GCA_024611175.1 Megaceryle torquata | reverse complement strand
ACACCAAACCCCTCCCCCGCCAACAAACCCAACAAAGAAGGAAAGGGGAGGGAAAGACACGGAGAGGAGGGGAGGGGGGGGGGGGGGGGGGGGGAGGGGAAAGAGTGGACAATCTCCAACTAAAGTTGGAGATTGGCAGCAAAGAGTTGTTGGGGAAATCTTGGGTAGTTCTCCCAAGTGTTAATGCCTAATTTAAAGCCTATCGCTGTTTTTACGCTGAATTAAATTACACTGCACTTATTGTACCTCATCTGATATTCAGTACTGCTACAGCCAGTTTACACCACCTGTATCACCTACAACTTTCACCACCTCACCATCCACTCCCCTTTCCACGCTACTTCCAAACACGCAGAACAGAACAGGCCCTGTCACTTGCTCCCGGCAAGGCTGTTAGCACCTCTCTGCCACAGACAAACTGCTGATTTCCTCCTGGGAGCCCAGAACTGGCCAGGGCCTTCCAGGTGTGTCTTGCCTGCACCAAACTGAAGGCCATCATCATCTCCTTCAGCCTGCCCACAACAATCTCCCTAGAGTAGCCCAAAAGGCCACTGGCCACCTTTGCTGCCAAGGTGCATTTGCTGGCTCGCGTTCCACTTGTTATCCAGTATGACATCCAGGTCCTTTTCTGCAAAGCTGCTTTCCAGGCAGTCAATCCCCAGTCAGTACCAGTATAGGAGGTTATTCCTCCTCAGCTACAGTGCTTTCCATTTCCCTTTGCAGAGCTTCATGAGGTTCCCCTCTGCTCCCTCCTCCAGTCCATCCAGGTCTCTCTGAGCAGCTGCACAACCAGCTGCCCTATCAAAGACTCCTCCCTGTTCTGTATCCCCTACAAACTTGCTGAGGGTGCACTCTATCCCATCATCCAGGTAATTTATGAAGGTGTTGCACTGTACTGGAACACAGCATTAATGCCTGGGGCACACTGCTAGTGACTGGTTTCCAGCCATGTCAGCTGCATCACATCTCAACAAGATAGCGGCCACGCAACTGCACGCAGACCTCCAGGTTCTCCTGCTCATGTCCAGTCTTTTCCACAAAATACATCAAACAGAGTGAAATCCAAATAAATAAGGTCTTAAACTTAATCTGTGAAGAGGGAAACCCTATATTGGCCACACTTCCATAGTCTGGAACCTCATTTCACACTATGGCAAAGTCACAGATGCTGTAGGGAAAAATCAATGACTACAGAAAGGTAACTGGTTGTGGAAATTAAACTTATGGTTCAATATGGAAGGAGGAGCTAAGCAGTTACATACAGAAAAAGGAATACACAGTTCTGGTGCTTCCCACCCCCAGGTAAGAAACCCTGTTAGAGGGCAGCTGTGGTGAAGAGGAGTCCCACCTCTGCCCACCTCACCCTCCCACTGCACTCCAGGGCTCAAACCCAGCAAGCCTCTCTCACCATGCCACTACTCCTCTGCTCATACTCCCTGTTATCTGAGCCCACCCACCACTCTGCACCAAGCCCCACTGCTGCTCTTTCAAATCCTCAGGAGACCCTACCATCTGCATCTGCAGCTCACCCACAGCTCTTCTTCTCATTGAAAGTAATCTGAAGGAGAATTATTTTACCTTCAGTTGTTTCAAGTACTCAGAGGAAAAAATATACCTACCTGCAAAGAATTCTTTCTTCCAAAAATAGATACTTGGAAATATACATTCAACATTTCTGAAAACCATAACCTTTCTCTTCTATTACCTCAAACTTTAACATTTTGTCTAAAATTCTTTGAAACAAGAGTCACTTTGGTTGTTATCTTTTTAAAGAGCAAAAATTATCCCAGGCTTTTACACTGATTAAATCACCCTTTACATCAGCGTCAAACCAACCCTTGCTCTAATATATGCAAATCACAGTCCAACAGGTAAGCGATGCACATCGACATCATCAAAACGGTACAAAGAAATACAAGAACAGAAAGTGTAAAAGGACACATTTTTGTAACTTACTTGATAGCTTATAAAGACCCCCTTCTAACCAATATGGTACCAGGATAGCTAACAGTTGAACAGAGTGCGGAACATTTAATAGTATATAACATTTCAATCTAAGGTTTAAGATAGCATAGAAAAACACGCCAATGATATACACACTTAAAAGTATTTAAAGTGCATTACAGCCTCAACTAGCCCCTCGTTACTGGGATGTAGGAAGAAGCTTCCACCGAGTGGTGTAATTCCACAGTGGTCTGCTGCAGACTGTCTTGTGCTTTCCTCTGGAGCAATACTGCCGGTCATTGCTGAGAACAAAAACACTTGAGGCGGCTTTCTTCATTTGTAGCATTCTTTTCTCACTAGTGCACCCTCATTTCATCTACTTTTCTTTGGTTATTTTTCCTGTAACCAACCTCACCCCTGAAATTAAGTCAGCAGAAATTAAAAGATGCTCATAAAGAAACAAGAAAGAAAAATAATAATAATAAAAAAAATCACATAGTTGCATTGCAGGAAACAACCGTACGTGCTACAGACGCTTAAGGGCAAAGGAGGAATTCTTACACCATCACCTACCTCCACCTCTGTTCTCCCCCCACCCAGGTTCCTAAGACTATTACCAAAAGTATTCTAGAGAGACGTAAATATTTCTCAAAGTTGACTAGTGCCATTTCTGCACCAGAACCTCTGGCTAAGGAATACACAGCTGCCAAGCAGATGTATAATTTCAGCATTTAGATTCCATTATTTCAAGGGTGACTTTTTTTTTTTAACTAGATGTTTTCAGATTTTCTATTTCCATCTGGTTTTTGACCTCCCTCAGTTTAGTCCCCTCCTTTCTGTTTTAGTGAATTATGCCAAAATAATTTTCTAAATTAGAAACATCTCTGCATTTCAAAAACTTGTGAATTTGAAGAGAGGTGGGGGAGTGAAACAAGGCCAGGGGTGGAACAAAAACAGACAGTTCAACCGAGGCTTAGGTTTGAATAAAAACTGTCCTGTCTGGGTCGGGTTTTGTTTCACAGTTCCTGGTTTAACCCAAATTGGCGAGTCTCTAACTGCATTCCTTCCATGAAATTTTAAAAGCAGGAAACTGAAGAATATCAGCTATATGGGAAAGTTCCTGCGCTTCACCAGAGCTCTCTGCCTGAATTTCTGAGTAAGACAACATTCCACGTTTTGATTCTTTCTTTATAAAGTCCTATTAATTTAATTAGTCTAAAAAAATTAACTCACCATGTACCAAAAGAGCTCTACGGTAAATAAAGTTTACTTTTACTGAAAAGCTTTACTGTAAAGAATCCATTAATGCAAAAGTAATTAACAAAAAAGTCTTCTTAAATGGAGTGGGCATTGTTCAAA
Source organism: Megaceryle torquata (assembly GCA_024611175.1). Classification (NCBI taxonomy): domain Eukaryota; kingdom Metazoa; phylum Chordata; class Aves; order Coraciiformes; family Cerylidae; genus Megaceryle; species Megaceryle torquata. The sequence continues at coordinate 10,335 of JANIJG010024113.1, read as the reverse complement.
AAAATTTGTATACATCTAACCAAAGCAAAAGACTAAGGCATACAACGCTGTCTTAAACTTCAGTCCACACTTTGGACTCTTCTTTAAAAAGTATTATCATCACTAGGAAGATCAGTGGTTCAGCTCAGCAAATGTGACAGATTGGCTGCAAAACCTATTGAATTTTTATTTTAAGCTCACAGTAATCATTTGCCTGGGTGAGGAAGGACATAAGCGTCAATCCTAAAGAAAGGCATACGTTTCAGAATACTGCTACAAGATTTTTTCTATAGGGTATTTTCACCAAAAAAAATAGAAAAAAAAAATTAAATGTCAGGGGGGTAATAAACATAGAAGATAAAATTAGAAAAATGCATCAATACATAAAACAAAAAACCCTACTTTTTCACTGTGTGAGACTTACTTGCTTTGTCTCAGAGAGGAGACATTCAAAACAAATTTTAATAAATAAAAATACAGCAACACAAATAAAATCCTTACTAAAATTTCCCGTATCCTCTGTCGTTAGGGACATTTCTGCTTAACACTCTGTACCACTACTGAACTTCTAATTACTGCTAAAATCCCCTCAACAAGCTAAGCAGAAGATAGCCCATGATTTTGGTGCTGGCTCTAAGAAATGAATGGCTGCACCTCATTATCTGGCAGTGCCTTCCTGTGCCCTGTCCCAGTCCTATCTTGTCATTAAATCCCATTGTCCAAACCAGTGTTGGACAAGTGCATGGCTTGTCTGTTGGACAACACAGAGAAGGGTACAGGAGGGTTTCTGAAACCTTCTTCAAGGCACTCTGTAAAAGATTAACTTGTCTTCCACAGAGAAGGATATGCAGCAGGGAGGTGCAGGTTTTACACAGCTTTCTGGTTTTCTCACTCACATTTCCAGTCACTGAGACACACACTCTGCTGTCTTCTGCTAAACCACCTGTTCTCATACCACTCACCAAGTTCTTTCATTCCCAAGCATAAGGGAGAAGGGAATAATATACTATTTCCTGTTTCCAGTATCCATTCTTCCCGCTGAACGAGTCCTCACAAATTACCCGTTCACGTTTCCTTTTCAATCCCACAATACCCCTGCGTAACAACATGGGATAGTGCCTCTGCCTCCTCACCACACTGGGAGCTCCCAACTGAACAGACTCTGAAATAGAACGATTAATTCAGAAGATTATCTCTGAGCTTATCCACCACTTCCATGCCCCTGACATTCTGACTCTAAGCGCGGAATGTACTCGTTTGCATAACAAATCTTTCATGAGTAGAATGTCACTTCTGCAGGGAATTAGTATCTCTGACGACTTCCATTCTCCAGAAGTCATTTGGGCTCTGCCCACTGATTTCGAGGTAATTTTGAGATCTGAAGAAGTGTGAAGGTCTATGAAAGCTTTCATTAAAACAAACAAACAAAAGTAACACTAGAAATACAAGAGAAAAACACATTTGGACCATTTCACCAGCTGCAGCAGTGAAAAGGAAATCACTACCACGAACTAGGTCTGTATCCTGTTGCATATCTTCCAAGACTTCCTTTGATATTTCTCCAACTTATTCCCTGCTACATCTGCTTGTATTTTTATCAGCCAAAACATGGCAAGATTGACAGTTTTCTCTTTAAGCTAGTGAGATGACGGACTACAGACAGAAAACTGCTAGCTGCTTTCACATTTTAAGATAATAAAGTTGACTGAAGCTATCATGTATTGCAATTATCTGAGGAGACACTGAGAAAATCTAAGTGATTTCAAATATTTTTTTAAAGTATTGCTGCTGTTATAACATATGATGTAAATTAAACTACAGTACTACACAGCTGTCAGTAATACTAATCCCCCCCCCTTTTAACGCATAGCCAGCTCCTCGTGTATTAAAATTACATGTAAATATTTTCCTTCATATTTGGGGAAGAAATGAGCATCAGAGCATTGAGCCACACGCTGCAGGTGTGCACCCTACGAACCGCTACTTCACGGATTTTGTCTTATCAGAACCTTTCAAAACATCTGAATAAAATTCATACCCTTTATGCTACTCAGAACACTTCCCCACGGTGAATACAACCACCAGTGAATTTGGTACAGGTAGCAGATTCAGATGTCAACTTGCAGTGAGAGTTCCCACAAGCCAATCACTTTCACTGAAACAATAGATGTCATTGTAGAAAGTCTGAGGTGGTAACACACCGGACCTTAGATGAGGCTTTGCTTCTCCTTTCATCCCACGTACGTAATCTAGGAATATTATCAGAGTCATTAACTAGAGTTTATTTTCCTACTCAATTACTTATTTTTTAATTTTATTAATTAGAGCATCATAAAACAGTAAACCTAACTGAAATGCACAGAATTCAAATGAAATGGGAAGGCAACTGCAAGACACTCATTAGAAAAATGGCAAGAAATAAAATAATCAGGATTATAAATCTGAAAGAGAATTAACATTTTTTTCTTTCATACCATCTGTGTACAGCTGAAACAACAGGGTCATAACCAGAAACTCATGCATCTTATCACTACCACAACATGAATTAAGTTCTCAGTTTTCTCAATAGATCACATAAATGACTTAAAATACTTCAGTGTCATAAACCTACTACAATGAATTTCAAAATACATAGAAGACTAGTAGAATAATTGCTTTGTTTTGCTTTTGGAGGAGAGTGGGCATAAGATACACCTAATATGCTCTGTAAATGCACCCAGTGAGGTGCTAGGGAGCCAATTCACAATGAATACCATTCTGGCAAGTTGTCAGCTTGTCCCCCTGTTGAGTGCCTGGTCAGCAGAGGGACAGCTATTTGTCTTTATCAAACTAAACCTCTTGAGGATTTAGTACCCAGAGCACAAAGTACCACGCAGATGTTTCTGGACTGAGTCCCTCACGAAGTGGCTATTCCATATATCTTCTCAGTAAGAGCATTCAGAACGCTAGAACTATGTTTTCTGTACAACAAAGACAAACAAGGTGACTATTTCAACTTTTTGCCCAATTTCATAGATCACATATTCTAGTCTTGGTATAATTTTTGAAGGACACAATCTATCAGGTTAAATTTTACATTTGTTTTCAGTTTTAATCATTTTTCAGAATAACTACAACTACTTCATGTCCAAGGATATCAAAGCCTCAACAGACTTGAAGCAATTTTTAAGGGACTGCAAGTAAACTAGGCAGAAAGAAACTAGGCTAGAAAGAAAGCAGGAGTGTGGTGGAGCAACTGCAGAGTGTTCTGCAGCTCTTGTCCAAGAAAGGAAAAAGTGGAACCACTAAATCAGCAGCAAAAGGAAAAGTCTGCTGTCAGGTCACCAAGCACATGCACTCTGTGCCAGCCCCCAACTCCTGCATGTTGGGAATATCAGCGAGTGAAACAAGGCTTTAAAGTACTCGCTCTGCGCTCAGATACAACAGAGTTCCTTATGTTATTTATTTACAGATGACAGTAAGGTAAGTGAAGAAAATCCTAGGCACTGACAATATGCCCTTGTTTTATTGAGGAACCAAGAAATACCAGATGCTTTCCCAGATATCCAGGTAGAAAGGACAGGCCATCAACTGATGCTTGACATAAGCAATGGAGAAACATATACATTTGTAACACATTCCCTGCCAGGTGCCGTCTGTTCTCATTCATTCATCTACACTTTTCAGCAGTTTACCAAAGAAGTTACTGCAGCTTCATGTGTCAGACCTTTCCCTGCTCTTGAAAAGGGATATCTGTCCTCATCATAAAAGTTGCCAGCCACAACGATGAACAAAAAAAGAAAAGGAGAGATGGTTTTTATCCTTTGGTTTGCTTGCTTTTAAGGACTTTGGAGAAGGCAGGTTTGTTTTTCTTGGAAAGCCTGGCTATACCAGAATTAGTGCAGGCACCAATATCTGTGCTTTGATCCCTTCTATGAAGGGGATGTACTCAGATCCTTCTTGTCCATGTGTTTGTGCCCCACTCTGCCCTGGAAAGCTGCAGACGTCTTAGTTACACTGATGCACAATTTAAGAGAGATTCCATTAATTCCGAGTTATTTAATATCACTGTTTTCAAAACACTTTTTCTATTTAAAAATATGAATATTGCAATAATTTCTCATTATAAAAGAAGTAATTTAGTGAATATTTAGTAAGCCCTTCCCCATATATTATTTTTAACATTACATGGCCATGGAATCTGTATACTGCTTCTTGGAGAACAAATAAAACATTATCATTCCTAATTTTAAAACCAAGAGAAAAGGGATTTTTATTTTTTTTAAGTCCATTTATCCATCAATTTCTTCCCTTTCAGGATTCTGGGACGTAGACAAATCTATCTATCACTTTTTCAAAACCCTTTTCTCTTTGCAGGGCAACACTCCATGACATCTCATACAACAGCAATGCTCATCTACAGCAAACACGTCTGCTTTGAAAGAACTTAATAGACATTGTTTACTGTCACTTGGAGTAGCTCAATAAATATACCAACTACTGTAAAGAATAAAATTAATTACTTCGGTGACGTCTCTTACATTTTAGATCCTCAGTTACTGAATGCTGGTATCCAGAAAAAGCACATCTATCACTTACAGGCTCTACCAGATTGAGTATTTTTAATTCTCATAACAAAGCATGCAATTCTCACAGTGAGGATCCTGCAGAGCACCGTCTCAAAACCATCCAGATTAGCATCCCAAACACTGAATATAAGAAACTCTGTGCTCTAGCTACATGTGTTTCAGTAAACACGTCTGATGAGAGAATTCCAAGTAACATGCTACTTCAGGCTCACAATTTGCCTACGGCTTTCTTTTCTTAATTTGAACAGGGGCTGGACCAGATAACATCCAGAGGTCCCTTTCAAGCCTAAATTACTTCACAATTTTTTTTAAAAATAATAATAATTCAGATCCAGCCACATATATCCATTGTCTCTGGAAAAGAGCAGCCAGCGGGACATACTAGAGGACTGACAGCTGAACCTTGCAGCTGTGCAAGAAGATCTTCCACAAAATTTCAGACTAGAACTCAAAAGCCTACCAGGTTGTATGTCTTATATATAACACATATAAAATACACACACATAATGAACAAAACAGGGTGAATAAACTAAGAAAAAGTTACAAAAATGAACCAAAGTACAAGAACAAAGGACAAATACATTGCCAGCAAGAATTTTATCCAGACCGCTACAAATGCCACAACATGGGATATTTCTGGCTAGGGACTGGATAAAGTCTCTGAATATAAATTGTTCTCATGGTAACTTTTTTTTTTAACTATTATTCCAGGACTCTGTTCTACTAAAATCAGGCAAGTTTTTCAACACAGTAGTCGTCTTCATCTACAACAGGAGCTCCTCTATTCCTAACAGGCCTGAACTGTCCCAAGGACACTAATGTGATAAGAGCTCAAAAACATTACCTGTCCACACAGAACAAAAAACGTAGATCAGAACCACAATCAATTTACACTGGGAAGAATCATCACACAACTTTTCACACAAAGCGACGGGCAACTGCTGAATGGAAATACCACAACTTACTATCATTCCCTGCTGCTGAATTCACTCTTAATTTTACCAAAATCAGAGGGTGGTTGATTGAAGGGCGGTAAAGAGCCATTCATGTTTTGAAAACCTCTTCAATGGATTTTTGTAATCAGTTACAGAAACATCGTACTTAACTGGTACTCAACAGTACAGTCTTTTACTACTAAGGTACGTGCGATGATTTCAGCTTATTTTTTTTTCTTGGGGCAGTTTTCACACTACCAAACGGAACAGATTTGGAAAGCCAGCGCACAGCTTTGTTCAAAGCTGGCATAAAAGAAAGACGAAGCACCTTGTTCCTCGCACCCTTCCCACGACAGGCACTGCCGTTCGCTCCAGCTCGGACTGCTCGGCACCGAGCCCGGGATTACAACACCAGGGGCGCAGACGCGGAGGGAGGGAGCTCACGGCGAGAGAACGCAACGCGGGCTGCCAGGCGGCCCGGCCCCGCCAGCGCCGTGCCGGCGGCCCCCGTGCCCACGCAGGAAACCGCCGGCCCCGACGAGCCCTGCGGCGCAACGGCCGCCCAGCCTCCCCGGGGCCGCGGCCCGACCCCCGTCGGCGGCCCCGGGCCGGGCAGCGGCGGGGCGGCGCCCCCAGCGCCGCGGCGGGGCAGGGCGGTGGGCGCTCCCCGGCCCCCGGAGGAAGAAAGGCCGGGTCAGGAGAACGGCCGCCAGACGAGGAAAGCGCAGCAGATGTCCGCCTTCGACGGCGCTGCCCAGGGCCGGGCCGCGGAGAGCAAGCCCGGGGCCGCGAGGGGAAGGGACGCCCGACGGCGGAGAGACAGCGCCGAGGAGCGCCCCGCGCCCCCCAGACGGACGAGGGAGGGGTGCGGCAGCGCTGCCCGCGGCGCCGCCGACGCTCCTCAGCCGCACGCATGCACGCACAGGGCCTTCAGGGCCCTGCTGGGCCCCGCACTCACCGCCGGTGGGGGCTCATCCTCCGCGGCGGGAGGGAAAGGCGAAGAGGGAGGGGGCCCGCTCCCCGTCGCGCTCCGCAGGCCGTTCCCGGGGCCCCGACGGCTCCGGTGAGACGGGGACGAAGGAGGGTGCGTGTCGGGCGGGGGAGGGCGAGGGCGGGACGGCGCGGGCTCGGCGCAGGCTCGGTCCCGGCAGGCGCTCCCGGCGCGGCCCGTCCCTGCGGCGCGCGGACGGGGCGGGGCGGGAAGGAGCCGGATTCCAATCACTGCAGCCGGCGGCTCCAGCCGCGCGCACGCTGGGAGTTGAGGGCAGGCGGGAGCGCGCGCGCGCGCAGCAGCAGCAGCAGCAGCAGCAGCATCGGCTGCTGGCGGGCGGCCTCGCGCGGTCTCCCCCACGGAGCGCGGTGGTCCCTCGTGGGTTCCCGGCGCGCTCTGCCTATCCCCCCACCCATCCCCCTCCACCGTCCTCGGGGCGGGGAGCGCGCGGCGGCCGTTGGCGGAGGGGCGGCCGTTGCCCCCTCAGAGCGGGCGGGGTCCGTGTCCCGGTCCCCTCCTCTTAGGCCGGCTCCTGTCCGCCTCCTCCGCCCGTCCATCAACACGTGCCGTGGGCGGGAGGACTGGCGGGGCACACCGGGAAAAAGTTGCCCGGGAGGAGCAAGCCGGGCCTGCTTTTCCTCCCCCGTAGTCAGTCTTCGGGCGGGAGCGCCGGCCGTAGCCAGCTGCCGCCTGAGAGAGCTTGTCCCTACGCTGCCTGCCCCGCTCAGGCACCCGCCCACCGCCCCCAGGACCAAGACCAAGACGTTATCTTTACCCCTCCGCCGAGAAGGGCTTTCCCGTTGAAGAGCGTGGGGGAGATCCTCAAGGAAAGGCCAGGAAGGTGTGAGGGAAAACAGTAGCCAAGTAGGTGTCATGGAGGCACTGCTGGCCGAGAAGAGGGATCGAGACATGAGAAGCTGCTATGGCTGCAGGGCCGGGAAGCTCCATCCAGATGCTGTTTGGCGCCATGGAAAATGGACAAGCTGCCAGGATTCACAGAGTAGGTGGGGCGGAGGATTAGTATAGCAGCTTTGATGTGTATTAAAGGGGGCCTGTGTGTGAACTGGGGTGGGCAATGAGCAGGCAGTGGTGGCAACAGCACAGGGAAAAACGAGGGCCTCAAATGGGCCTTTTAGCTTTGTGGAAAAGTAGTTCTGAAAAGGTTGACATTGCAGCACTGTATGAGGAATACCATTCCCTTGCAAATGGCAGAATTGTTTGTTTCTTTCCATTTCCCGTATCTCTAAATAAATAAGCCCAGTTAGTTAAACTGGAATATATTATAACATCTGCGCGAGCTTCTTTGCTCACTGGTAAGATTGCTGAAGGCCATGATTTGCATTGCATTTCCAAGCTCCTCATCATTTGGACAAACCAGCAGAGTAATAATTTGTCAGTCTGCCTTGAAGTGAGGTCTCCCAGTAGCAGTGCAGAAGCTTTAATGACGGTATGTCCTATGACAAGGAGACCACACGGTTCCCATCTGGGCTGTTCTTTTTGATCTTTCACTCTGCGAGGTGGCAGTAGTTGCGTTGTCGGTGTGGTCTTTCGCTTGCCGTCGGTTGGTTATTCTGTGTCAAGAGCTTTGTACACAAAGCTAACTATAGAGGGAAATGAAGATCATGTGGATCATACAATCCTACTCAGTTTCCCTTTGCTGCATACCAAAACACCTTTTAGGCCTTCAGGACACACCACCAATTGCTAGTGTCAAGATACCTGCCCAGATAATCTGTTTGTAGAGAATAAGCAATTGGGAAGCAATCTCACTTATCAGTGCCAAATAGCCACATGTGCATAAATTGTGGGAATCAGGGGCTTGCTTATTTTGTTGGCCTCTCTATGGTCTAGCTCCCTCTTTGCATGCTTGAATCAGATAGGACTTCTAAATGTTGGTGTACTCCACTCCAGAGCTGTCACCTCTGAATGTAAGATGAGAGAACTGGCTCTGCAATGTAGTTCACATGAGTTATACCCACAGATAGACAGGTGAGTGCTTAGCTTGCGTACTATCCTGTGCAGCAAAACAAAAAGGAAGTGTAATTTCACACCTATCAACTTGACAGACTCTTTAAGAATGTAGGCAGTTAAAGGGACACCTAGTAAGTGTAGGTGGCCAGCTACTACAATGGTAGACATCTAAAACTACAGGGCTTGTCTTACTAGAATGTGAGAATTTTTTTTCCCATGACCATCATTCAGAAAAATCTGTCAGTGTCCAAACTAAAGACAGCCTGCAACAAGGAAAAAAAATCTCAGCTTTCATGCCAAGCAATACAGAACTTGTATGCTTATGTTTATATTTTCCAAGGAAAATATGAGTCTGCTGATCTTCCACTATGTCTACTCTCAGATTATAGCAACAGACTAGGCACTCAGTATAGCAGGAGAATGCAGCATGTGTGTGTGCTCCCAACCAGGGGACTGTTTGTGAGGAGGAGGTGGAGGAATCTTCTTTGTGCACGGCTTAAAGAACCCAGTTGTATTTCCCCAAATGAAAGTAGCTGGAAATTCAGCCTAAAATGTTTGTCAAGTAAACCATGAAGAATCAAACCTGATTTGTTTAGTTTTGTTTATAGGTAGAGATACCTATTTCAATCAGAAAATGAACACTTCAGGTGATGGGCATTCAGCAGGACACAGGGTTCCAGTGAGCTAGCTGTCAGTAACAGACATCTCACCCGGTGAAGGTTTTAGGAATCTGTAAAAACCTTGGACACATCAGGTTTTGGTAACATTGATTAAGTATTTATTTTGCTAATCGAGCCACACTCAAAGACACTGTAGTCTGAAAATAAACGTATGTTCATTTGACATTTGGCCAGGATGGGGTGTGGAAGTCAACATGAAATATAGAAGCAGTTCAAGACTGACTGTCATGATGAAGAGAGCTGCATTAAAACCAAAAACAAATCGCATAGTCCTCCAGCTGCTTTCTTTGTCATTTCCTCTCCAGAAATTTCTCATTAGTTCTTGGAATCACTTGGGAACTGCAAATCTTAAATATCAAAAGATCTTTACAAACAAAGAGGTATATATAGGAAGAAGGTCATCCGTGTGATAGGACTTTATCTTTGTACATCCTTCTTCCCCTCATATATTTCTGAAAACCATTTGCAGTTAAATGAGTTCTGTTACTGTTACCAAAATAAATATTCCATGTTACATAGTAAAAGAATATTGCCCTTCAGCAAGAGACACATTTTTTTTCCACTAAAAATGATGTGAAATTGGCTTTGTCTTTTTTCAGAATTATTTTACTTGAAAGCACATTCTTTTGACAATGAATTTAGTCAGCCGTTCGTTACTTAGAAATGTCATGTTTGTTTTTTTAAAGTGTTTTAAATGTAAGCTTAAATAATTAACTAAGGCAGAATCAAATCTGTGAAGAAACATAGTAAAAAGGCAAAAAGTATTCACCAGCACCGCAAGCCCTGGCCAACCTTCAGTCCAAGACAGGTGATGTAGAACTGAGCACAGCACAGCAGTGGAGAGCACTCCAAAGCAGAACAGCTCAATGTGCAGAGCACAGGCCCAAGGAAACAGAAAGCTCTTCCTGCAGCTTAAGCACTTGGAGTTTACTTCTGAGCTTCTCCAGACTGGATTCTTCTTTAGCCTTGTACAAGTGGACAGGGAGGAAGGAGGACATAACGGCTGTACCTGTCATACACCTTAGGCAGCTACTGCAGGATGGGACAGTTCCCATGCCTTACAAGAGCTGTGTAGTTGGGAGCTCACAGGTATCACAGGGTGTCAGGGGTTGGGAGGGACCTTGGAGATCCTCGAGTCCAACCCCCCTGCCAGAGCAGGACCAGCTAATCCAGCACAGGTCACACAGGAACCCAGCCAGGCGGGGTTTGAA
>JANIJG010024111.1:0-45731 GCA_024611175.1 Megaceryle torquata | reverse complement strand
TCTGCCCACCAAACCCCCGGGCGGGCCGCCCCGCCCCCCCCCCCCCCCCCCCCCAGGCCCTTCCCTCCCCTGCCCGCCCCTTCCCGCCCCCCCCCCACCTTCCCACCCCGTCGCCGCCGCGCGCCGTGCCCGGCGCTGGCCAATGAGCGCGCTCGTTGCTGGCAGGTGCGGAGTGTTTTTGTTTTGGGTTGAAGTTGAGGCCGGAGGAGATCGGCGGCGGCGGCGGGTGGAGGCCGCGGAGCCTCGGCAGCCCCTGCCCTCCCCCCTCCGCTGGCCTTCCTCCCCCTTCCTCTTCTCCCCTTCCTCTTCCTTCTCCTTCCCCTCCCCCCGGCCCCGCCATGCGGAGGGAGATGAACGGGGTCACTAAGAGCCGGTTTGAGGTGAGGCCCCGCGGTGAGCCCGGCCTTGCTCAGGCGACGAAGGGGGGGCCAGGCCGCGGGGGGGTGTCCCCTATTTCCCCACAGCGTCAGGGTGTGGGGCGAGGGTTCCCCCCCGAGACGCCATCGCGGCCCTGTGGTAAAGCTGGAGCAGGGGGGTGACGGGGGGGGGTGTTGCTGTATGAATGGGGCTGGGGGGAGCCCCCCAGCCGTGGGTGCCTGAGGGGGGTGAGGGTGCGCAGGGTGGGCGCTTGGGCCTGTGACCTGGGGGGTGTTGGTGCGAAACTTCTCGTGTGTGTGTGTCCCGCTCTATTTAGGGGGTGTCCGCGCGTTTGGGGGGTGTTTGGTCGTTTCCCCGTTGGAGGGAAACCCCCTTGGGGGGCTCCGTTGGGGGGAGGTTGGAGCAGGGCTGGTGCCAACGTGTTGCTGGGGGCGGCAGCGAAGTTGCTGTTGGAGCAGGAGAGCTGGGAAAGGACCTGGAAAGCGAGAGGGGCTGGATTGAGCTGGGGGGGGAAGGTGGCCCCGGTGCGTCGTTTTTCTTGGGCAGTAACCAGGGAAAAAATTTGCTTACGGGGAGGTGGGGGATGGAGAGGACGGAAGGAGCAGAGGGTAAACAATAAGATCTATTCAAAGCCTGTGGCACAAAGCAGGCTGTGGAGCCAGAGCTGCTCCCGGCCCTGCATTGTTGGAACAGCTGTCTGCCCCGGGGGGAGGAGGGGGTACCGGCGCGGGGGGAGCAGCAGCAGCAGCGACGGGGGTTACTTTTCATCGCTCTGAGAGGCTGTTGTGAGGATAAAAATACCAGCCCGGTCCTTCTCCCGACTGCCCGGCTCCTGTCGTACGAGGAAGACAACATGGGAGGAAAAGAGCCCGGAATGGTAAAGACGTGACCGTGTTCCCCCCATCGCCACTCGGTAGAGGGGCTGGGAAGGATGGCGGGGAAAATGCTGGTTAATGGTGAACCGCAGAGTGTCTGGTTTCACAGAAATCAGCACTGAATTCTCCGGGAAACTGCCCCTGGAGTTGAGAAAGATGCAGAAAATAATGGTTTTGTAATATTGCACAGGGAATTATTTTCCTCCTCTCTCAAATCCCTCGCAGCCGCTGTCGATAAGTAGCAGCATGTCTGTTTGGAAGGCTTTCAGGTGAAATAGTCTCATAACATTCCTGTTTCTGCAGCATCCAAATGATAAAACCACTGAACTAAACCTGGGAGCTCAGGAAGACTCGTGTGTAACGTGTTTGATCTGGGGTGATTGTTTTTACCATTCTAGTCTGTTCTTGGCTGCACAGATTTATTTATTTTTTTTTAGTTTTCTTTTCAGATAACTTTTTTTGTTGTTTTTAATTCCTGCAGAGTAGGTGATTAGCAAGCAGAGTAACAGCTAAACCCACACGGGCAGCAGTCTGCTGGGGGAAACATCTTATAGTACGGCCAATGACCTTTTTTTCCTTGCTTGGTTCTTTGTCTCTATGTACTGAGTTCATTCCAATCTCAGGAGAGCTTTCCAGTGGGGTTGTGCTAAATGGGATTAACCCAGTTCGTTGTGGGAAGAGTGGGGAAAAAAACTTTGGGTTGGGGGTGTTGCTGAAATTGTGTTACTTTCTTCTTATAGTAAAACACGGACAAGTTGGTAAGAAGCAAAATGCTCAAAGAGTGTTTAAGGTCAGAATTTTGATTGATTGATTGATTTACTCTAAACTTGTACAGGAGGAGTTGGTGTGTTAATGAAGGGCTTATCCTGCAGGAGACAAGAAGTGCCTTGAAACATTGTCCCGTTTCTTGGGTGTGTTTTGGACAGTAAATCCAGGACATGGTTCTCTGGCATTGATTATCCCTGACCCACTCGCTATGTATCCTGGAAGGGATGAGTTTGGAACCTTTCCTTTAAAGATGTGGCTTTCTAGTGAGGGTGTTTTGGTCTGAAAAGCTTCTAAACTGTCGGTGCCTTCGCACTTCTACCCAGAGGTATTTTTCTGAGGGGAAGTTTGGGTAGAAATCCAGCTGTGCTTTCTAGAAAATGGTTTGTAAGGTTTCTGCTTTAAAAGTTGTAGCCCCACTCCCCGAGGAGAACGTGCCTTTTGGAGCCAGGGGTGGTATTTGATGTGACATAAGGACAATTATGCAAAACTCTGTCGGGACTGGGAGCTGCCGGTCGAAGCTGTTGAATCTTGTAAGATGGGTGCGGGCAGCACAGGGTCAAACACCCGGTGATTGCTTCTCTGCTTCCCTGCCCACCAGGTTAGAACCAGAGCTGGCTGCTGCCATGGCCTCCCCTACTGAGGATGATGAGTGGGGCCTTCGAATGCCTGGAGTCTTTTCTTGGGGAGAAAACAGCTTGATGCAGCCTCGTGACTAACATATATTGTGTCTGCTTTAGGCTTTAAATAACAAGTGAATTACAGAGGGGGAGTTTGGTTTGGGTTTCAGACTCAGTTTATTGTCTTTTGTTAAGCCACATAAACAGATTCCTGAGCTATTGTTGGTGGGTAATTTTAAAAATCCAGTCTAGATTGGATTTAATAATAATTTCTTCTTACTGTAGTAATAAAATATGGTAATGGAATATGGGTTAAGCTTCTTAAATTTGACTTGTGCCCGGGTTTCTGGTTTGGGTGTGCAGCCAGCTGTCTGCTCCAGGAAGAGTGGAACTCTTTCTTTTAGATAAAAAAAAAAAAAGAAATCCCAGCCAAATGAGCCTATTCTAAATAAGTCCCTTTATAGGAGGTGTGGCCACCACAGAGAAAATAACCACTTGCTGGAGCAAAGCAAACAAAAAGGGAAAACATTACCCAGATTGGCTCCTAATTTTCTGTGGTGTTGGTTTAATGTGGAACATGCCCTGACAGATCACAATCCTGGCTTGTATTTGGGGTTTCTCTGCTCCCTGTCGCACCTAAACCTGATCCTGATCAACTAAGTAGTGGCAAAGAGGAGAGGATGTCGTCTCCTGGTGCTTGTGGGTGACTGGTGCTCTGCTCTTTGAGGGCTCGTTTAACCTTCCAGAGGCCAGGTTCTCATCACCTCCTCAGTGTTTCATCCACCCTCTCCTGGCCTGGGATGTCATCCGGAGACCGAGCGTCTCGGGCTCGCTTTCACTTACTCGCTGCTCTCACTAACTCATCATCAAACCATAAACATCATCTTCCAGAGCAGAGCTCCTCCGAGCTGCCCGGTGCTCAGCGCTTGCCAAGGGGCACCCACAGAGCCGATCGGGCACAAACCCGCCTGCCTGCCATCAGGAGCAATGTTTTACATGAAACGGCAGCTTCCTTGGTGCTAGAGGGGCCGTGGCCAGTTGCAGACATCCTCAGTACCACCGGACCCCTGGCTATGAAGCTTCCCCCCTGCAGGGCTCTCTTGCTCTGCAGCATCTTGTGTTCCACTGAGCCACGTCGTCAGCCTTAAATAATTATAGTTGTTTTTCTTTCCGGCTGTGAGCAATACGTGTAATCTCCTCTACATCCTTAAACAAAAACACCACCACCAAAAAAGCACCATCCTTCCCAGCTTCCTCAGGGAGGCTTCAGAGCCTCCCAGGAGCGGCAGCTGAGTCTGGCTGTAAAGTTTTCCTTGATGGGGCAGTTTGTCCCACTAACTAAAACACGAACAGCGGGGATGGATGAGGAAGGAGCGTGTGTACGAGCACCTTCAGCTGGAGAAATGCATCAGTCAGTGTATTTCACAGCACTTCTCTCATCCGTGGATTCAGGCTCCTCAGTGTGAGGGAAATCTGACTCTTCTGAGCTCTTCTAATGGCCTCTCGTTCCTAGGTCTTGCTGGAATTTAGAGCAGCCGTGAAACGAGGTAAGCTGATGGCAAACCAAGTAACTTCAAATGCTTCCAAATTGAGTTGCCTTCTAATAATTAATCCTGCCTGTGTTCAGAAAGCTGAATTGAATAATCGCAATCACTCTAATCCTATTTTTGGAGTCTGGGCTCCTGGCTCATAAATGCTGTTTCCATGTTCCAGGGCTATCGGACGTTAACGGTTTAGAGCTGACCCATTGGGGTTGTCTGGGCTGCTCCTGGGCTCCCTTCTGTCCTCCTGGTTCCAGCTTTGTTGTTTCAAGCGATGGAGGTTGTGGAAACAGGCACAACCAAAGCAGGCGGGGGGATAACCCCAAGGATGGGAGGTGCTGCAGGTGTATCCAAACAGTTTTGGTTTAGCAGGTATCGTAATAACGTGGCTCACAAGTAGCACAAAACACTGTCAAAATATAAAAAACCCCTCAGATATTTGTGGGGGTGTCAGATCTGATGGGTTTTCTCTGCTCTTCTTCACTCCCCTCATCTCCACTTACTAGTTTTTCTTTTGCTGTTCTCTCCTGCCACGCTTATGTGATACTTTTTAAGCCAGCAGGTTTTTTTTTCTGGCAGATGAATAATAAATTTTCTGCTTTGTTGTGTGCAAAGTGGTAGTTTAAACGTTAAGATAGTAAGAGGTGTAAACAGTAACTTGTGTTCCCCCCCTCCTGCTGTGCTGGTCATGTAACTGGGCTCTGTCCTCTAGTAGAGGAAAGAGAAATTCAGGGAGACTTGGAAGCAAAACTCAGCCTGGTTGCGCAAAAGGTACTTGACCTGTGGGGAGACTGGGGAGGATTAAACAGGCAGGCAGCTCTTTGTTGGAGGAAGGAGACACGTGGGGAATCTCAGCTGCTCTGAATTTCTCTTTCTAGGTGTCTTATGGTGCTGTACAGGTGCTGAATGCACAAGTTGCCAAAAGCCAAAGGAGGTGTAGCTTGGGGGAGCAACTTCATTGTAAAATTGATGGGTAAAGAAAAGGTATTTCAGAAACCACTTCTGATCGCTTTGCTTTTGCAACTTTCTGTTAAGTTGGGGCTGGGGGAGGTTTTGGTCTCCCAGCTCTTTCACCTTGTGGGCTTTGTAGGCAGCCACAAGGACATCCCTGCTGTAATTAGGCAGAGCAGCAGCTTTACAGGCGCTGGATTATGTGTGTGCTTTGACCTTAGCCCCTGTCACCTCAGGGATGAAGCTGGTGGTGAAAATTTTTATTATTTCAGTTTTGGGTTTTTTTTTTTTCCCCAGGTGGGAGTCTCTTCATCCTTCTTCCTCTGCAAGGAGTTGTGCCCTCAAGTTGGGCAACAGTGGAAATGTTGTCCCTGTCAAGCAGAAAAGCCAGAAACCATGCATTTCCTCGCCCATCCTTTGCTGGGGCTGCACCAGCTTGGGACTCGCCGCCGCGCAGAGCAGCGCGTTGGCTTCAGGCCGGCGGCGCACGGCACGGGTCAGGCTTTTCTCGCGGGCGGCCAAGGCGATGGTGCCAAAACAGGGGTTCCCCAAGGGGGTTCTGCCTGGAGCTGCCGGTCAGAGCAGCCACGGCGAGTGACAGCTCAGGAGCCGTGTGCGTTCTGAGGAGAGCTTGGGCCGCGTCCGTCTTGCATCGCAGGTTGTGTAACAGGAAAGGGAGTTGGAGCCCGTGCGCGCGGGTAGGTCTCGGTTAATTTTAGATACTGTTAATAATGGGGGCCTGGGATGGATCCGGTAATTACTGTTTTCCCGCTTGGATCACCTTGCTGTGTGTTTCATTTGACTCGACGCTGTTGTGAAAGTCCCTGCGGTGAGTGGTTCAGCCTCACTGATACAGTAGGAAACCGGTAACTGCGGAGGGGCCGAGGCTTGGTGTGGCTGCTGGTTGGGTGTGCTGGGCTGATCCGTCGGGTTTGCTTTCGGATCAACTGTTGTTTTGTGCGTGGCAAACTCACCCAGCGCCCTTCGTGCCTCATCTTGGGTGGGGTTTTCTTGGCGGCACCATCGTATGACTTTATTTCCAAGTATATACTATCCAGTATATGCTTTATTTTCAGGAATATCATCAGCAGCTCTTGGATAACAGCAGAATACAGCCCCAGTAGCGGGGAGATAAAATATGGGGGGCGGGGGGGGAAATATTACCAGTAATGTAGAACCTTAGGGTTTGGGGAGGGGTGGAACTATAAGAAATGAGTTTATCAAAGAAGCTTATCTGACTTGAAATGTTCTTGGAGAGCTGGAGGAGTCTGTTTTGGCCTGAAAATATTGAATTCATGTCTCTGGTTTTGGGTTTGGTTGTTTGTTTTGTTTGGGTTTTTTTTAAATGCAATAAGAGTATATTTGCAGTAAACTGCTACCCTGCTAAAATGAGCTTCTAAAAGAAAAAATACAGCGATAGTGGGTATTTTAGAGCACAGTCCGTGGCCATAGGCTGTGTCCCTGCAAAGTCAGGAAGTCTTTGTCTTATTTATACTCCTCCTTTGTTGGTCCTGGCTGTTGCTTTTATAGGCAATGGTGTCTATTTAAAACCTTGCAGGGTGTGCGGGCGAAAGTAGCATCACTTTAAATCAAGTATCTGTATAATAGGCCGTCAAATACCCCGATGACCACTCGTAGGATGTTGAGGTTTTTAATGGAGCTAAAAAAAGCAGACGCCCAAACCAGCTCTGGTGGTGCTGTTTGTGGTGGTTTTGCTTCTCACCGCTTGCCCCCGTTAGATGCGTTCACCACACGACACCAGCGCGCTCTGACCTCTGCGGTTCAGCGATCGCTGACGTTTTCAGAGCGTGTTTTTCATTCAGCACCAGATACAACTTCTGGTAAAGGCAAAGCCGATTAAGTGCAAGCTTCTGCCTCCCCAATCTGTCACCAGGCTCTGCCCCGCTGGAAGCCGCTTCCGTGCGCCAGTCGGGTCACTAAAGCGCTGAGAAGGGCTCGTGCTGGGGGGGTCTCTTTGAATTGCAGTTTAGAAATGAATCCAGTGAGCTTTTAGGCGTAGCTGTGGGATGCTTTGTTTGTGGGAAAACTATTGCAGAGCCAAGGCTGGGACAGAAAAATGAAACAGATGAACCAAAAGCCTGCGGACGAGCCCCTTTTGGTGGCTGGCAGCAGCTTCTGGGGTTTACACGAATAGGAACGGAGCGCGTGGGGTACTTCCCATTGAATTGGTATTTCTTAAATGCTTTGCTAGTAGCAAATCTGTGCAGCTGACTTAGAAGTTTTAACTTTTTGACTACAACAACGTGGCTTTGTGTATCTGCACGTGAATCACCTGAGGGGCTCTTTCTCCGGGGTGGTTTCTTGCGTTCCGCTGCCGTCAGAGGAGGTGCGTGCAGGCTGCGGTTCCTCATCGCTGCCTTGGTTCCCGGGGGGCTTTGCTGCTCACCTGTTGTGCAGCCTCATGCTGAAAACAAAACAAAAAAAAAAGGAAAAATTCAGAAGGTTCTTTATTTAGCAGACCAGAGCCAGGCTGCAGAAGCCAGCGTGGCTGTGCCCCAGCTGTCAGTCACCAGCAGAAATTTAAGCTTTTTTGACAAGCAGATGAAGAAGAGGAGCTCTGATGGTGTATGTCAAGTAAATTACCTATGGAGCTTTTTTACATGAATATTAAGCCTATAATAAGCCTTTTTCACCGGGGTCTGTTTTGTCTCAATTTTGTACTGCTCAGTACTGAGCAGAGCCAGGGTTGTGAGGTGGCCTGGCTCAGGGTGCCCGTGGCCCTGCAGCACAGCAGGAAGGGTGCCCGGCTCCTTTGCCACCACTGCTGCAGGCAGACACCAGAGCATCAACAGCAAACAATGGAGCTCGTCACAGCAGCCACTCTGGTCCCCAGCCAGCCATTTTCTGTGGAGATTTAACACACAGTAAACTGGAAGGGTTTTGGTTTCGTTTTGTTTTGTGTTTTAAAGTCCCTGGGTACTAAAGGCTAGAAGGAAAATTCATCCAGTCTGAGCTGCTCGTGGATGTAAACAGCTTTCTGCTTTGTGTCGTGTCCTCCAAAGAGCATGTGCTTCACTGTCACTTCTGGGTGACTTATCTCTGCAGTGTCATTTTTTTTTTCTTTGCCTCCAGGAAGGCAGCTCAGGCTGCTCAAACTCCCTCTCCCCTCCAGCCTCGTGCTTCTGAGCCAGCCCTCGAAGCGTGGCGGTTGCACCTCGATTATTTGAGCCCTGTAACAGTGGTAGTATTTATTTATTTATTTATTTCCGAGGCGAGCTGTTGGTTATATTGACAGTGTTTGTAAAGAGGCACTTCAGAGCTTCACGGAGCTTTTCCAAAGGAAATGCAGAGTGAGTTCCATGTTGTTCTTGGTTTGTATGTTGTGCTCAGCTTTTTTCCCTAGACTGGAGTTGGTGCTGTGAGCTTGGTTTGACGTGTGGCTTGGCTTGTTTCAGTCACTCTGTACTGGGCTTGTTCATCCCCTCCTTCGTCTCCTCCATATGGACCGTAGCAGATAAAAGTGAGACAAATCCAACCAGAAATACTGGATTTTTGGGTGCGAGCCAGCAGCTGTATAGCTGAAGAACACCTCACAGGGCAGCCCTCCCTCATCAGGGTTTAAACTCTTTGAAAATACATTTGCACAGATGTTTCATTTCTTTCACTTCACAGCAGCAAAAGACTCTTTGTAGGGCTCTGAGGGTTAATCTCCAAAGCGTCTGGACGATAGCGATCGGGTGGGGATGTAAACTGACAAAATACCCCAGGCTAGGAACCTAATCCTTCAATTAGGATGGCAACTGTTGACCCCCCACCTTGCCTTGCTTAAAACCAGTTTCCAGAATGCATTATTTACTCGCTAATAATCGCAGCCTGTTTTCTGTCTTGGTTTTAATTGCTTCATTTCCTGTGGTTATGAGCGGCTGGGGAGGGCCTGGCCAGCATCTGCTTGTGGACCAAGGACAGAGAGCTCTAAACAACAGCTCCAGTCCCATCCTCAGCACGTGGCTATCGTTCCCTTTTGTATCGGTCGGGCTGCTCTGAGAAGTTTGTCTTGCACACAAGTGAACAAGTCGTGGTACTTTCAGATGTAGTATCCACTAATATCTCACAGCTCTTTAGGAGGATCTGCTTTTCAGTTCTCTACTGCTTATTTTCTGTGAAGCTTGCTTAACGCAGAGATGTGAAACACTTGATGGGTTGTGTTTGTACTTGAAGAATTGTTCCTAGTTCTCATTTCCCACTGCCCTCCTGCATGGATGTGGGTCTACTGCTGGTTTTTTGTACTGAAAATGCACGTCCAGCTTCTTTTCCTCCTCCCTCTCCCAGTCTGCTCGTGCCCTCAGCCCTGGCACCGCTCGCTGCATTTCCTTTGTGCTTTTGGGCAGCTCTGGATTTCCAGTCTGGTTCTTAATGGGCTGGGCAGCCAGACCTCATCTTATTTTTCTCTTGGGTGCACATTAAGGTAGATAACGATGGGTCTCTGTGTAACAACTGGTTTGGGTGCCTTTGTCAGCCTCTGAGCCACTAATGCCATAAAGCTCCAAATAATCTTCATTTCCCTTTTCTCCACCGAGCTTTGAATTTTCCCCTTTAGAAGAAAAGTTTTGGAGTTCCAAGTCCGCATCGGGCCAACGCTGCGTGCTCGGTCGCCGGCTTTGGCACTGATGTTTCTAAAGTTAAGCCTCGTGGGATTTTTGGTGCTTTTAAGACCAACCATCCCCAGTCTCGTGCTGATGCCAGATGCAGTCTCGGTTGAAAGCAGCCGCGTTCGGCGGCGGGG
Source organism: Megaceryle torquata (assembly GCA_024611175.1). Lineage (NCBI taxonomy): Eukaryota > Metazoa > Chordata > Aves > Coraciiformes > Cerylidae > Megaceryle > Megaceryle torquata. Next base: position 35,857 of record JANIJG010024111.1, on the reverse strand, counting down.
CTGTAAATGCATCAGCAGCTGTATCCCCCCCACCCGTGTTCAGCTGGCGTCGAGCGCAAACGTGGGCATTACTGGGTGTCCTCTTCATGTTGATGGTGTTTCTTGCCCAGCTGAATTCGCTGTTTATTAACTTCAGTTCTTGAGGACTTTGCAGGACTATAGAGCTCTGGCAGACCCCTGCCCGTGGCTGTGTCTGGGTCTGGGTAAGAGCGTGGAGAGGAGTGATGCTCCTTTCCTCCCTGGTGCCCATAGTACACTACTATTCAGTGCAGAAACAAGCTCTGCAAACAGCCAGATGGAAAGGCAACGAGTCCTTGTGATCAACCTTGAAGCTTTATGCCTGTGAATTCCATCGTGTCTGGTGACAAAGCAGGATTTTGGTGTCACTGGGATATAGTCACCGTACGTTGATCGGTTTGGGTCCTGAAGTTCTGACATCGAAGCTGCTTCGGAGTCTGTGAATTGAGTGAGTGGAGTTTGTGTAACGTAGATGTAGAGCACCCGCGTTACACTGTGGGTCGACGTGTCCTTTGTCCACTCCCTGTCTCTTTAGTGGGCAAAACTCCATGGAGCAAAATGTTGGGGAGATAGATGGTGGTTTTCAGCGTGTGCTGTCATCCAGGCGAGGTGGGCGGGGGGGTCTTTGTGTCTAAACTGCCCTTTTTACTGAAAAAAAAAAAGTCCCCGCTGCATTTCTAGTGGAAAGTCTTTGGTATGTGAGATGGGTAAATGGCTGCTCTCTTAAAAACACAGCCAGCAACCTAAGAATTGCTTATGGAGAGTAGTTTTGAGCATTTAGGGTGATGTAAAATAAATGTGCTCTTTGTTCTGTACGTTAATATTCCTAATTACTTCCAGTAAACTGTAAATGTTAAAATAACTCATTTAGAAGCCTCTCAAGTGTATTTTTTCCAACACAAAAAAGTGAAAAACAAAACTTCTGTTCCCTGTAGGAACGCCCCTCTAGCCCTTCCCAACAATAAAACCCAAACCATTGCCAGATGTGGCATTTACAGGAAAGCGTTGTCCCCCCTTCCCTGCCAAGCCAGGCTGCAGAACAGCTCCAGGGCCAAGAGCCTGCCCAGAGCTGGGTCCGTAGCAGCTCCGTGTTGTTTTTCCAGTTGTCTGTAAGCTGGGAAAGACAAGTTTGTGCCAGTGTGACTTTCTGTGGAACTGGAGACGCAGGGAGTGTAACTGGTCTGGAAGCAGAGATTGGAGTTCTGCAGAACCTGTTGAATAAACACTCTTCTTTCTGGAGAAGCTTTTACTTGCTGCTGTGGAATCAAATCGCTCAACCTGACACCGAGGCCTCGACATTAATAGGGGAACTTTTTTCCTCAGGTGGAAACTTATAAAGTAGAGGAAAACGTTTGTTGAGTGTGGGTTTCCCGAGGAGCTGCCGGTGTTGGCCGTGCATTTACCAGTGACGTGCGTTCGTGTCGCGTAACAGGCAGAAGTTGCACAGCCCGCCCTTGACCACAGCAGCTGAATCAGTCCCACAAGGGGACACCTCATTACACCCTAAATATCCACCCTATCCATTGGCACTGGGCAGGGTGGACTGTGTGGCACCAGACCCGAAGGAGAGAACCTGAGATGAGTCTCTGTGCTCGTGTGGCTTTTGAAGCCTGCTCCATGACAAGGCCAGGCTTGCTCCGAGGCTAAATGAGTGGCTGCAATAATGACACAACGCTCTACTTTTTCTTTTCCCTCAGCCACTGCGTGCCTGCAGAGGGTTGCTTCACTGGGAGCTTGCATCAACTGTTGTTCACGTCCCTCTTTGCATCTGTGATGAGCCCGGTACGGCCGTAGGTGGTTCTTGTGCAGGGGCACTGGTAATTACACACTGCCACCCGTCGCACGCTCGGCTGCAGAGCGCTGTCATCGGCATCCTCTGCCGGTGTCACCCCAATGACCCAGTTTGGGTGCCCTGTAATGAATGGCTGACACCACCAGTGCCTCAATAGCAGCTCTGCCTTCCAGGCTGATAGCAGAGAAATCTGTTTCTGAGCCCTGCACGAGCACTCCCAGCCTGCTGCAGGACTGGGCGGCTGGGAATGGAGCCAGTCTGCAAAACTTTAACAATCTGGAAGGCGAGGGAAGAGTTACTGCACCAAATGGACAATGACACGTTGTGCTAAGTGGCCGCCGTGTAAGGCTGTGAGAACTGGATCTTTGGATGGCTTTTGTCCGTTTGTTCTCATAAACTTGTTTGATTTGCCCACTGCTGGGCGATGGTGCTCTGGAGAGAGGCGCAGCGGCGTCTGCGGATACGTCCTGGGAAGTACCAGATTTCTGTCTTCTGGGTTATAATCTCTGGCCTTTCAGTTAGTGTGGGAGAGTGCAGGAAAGAGAACTTGAATTGAGGGGACAATTAGTCGGTTCCTGCGGATGGCTGAAGGTTGGATGATCCTTGTGCTCGCTGCCAGCTCCTCTGGCCATCTACTTTTAGAAAACCATGGCAAACCAGACCCCTCTGGGTGCGCTGTCAAACGCGCCGAACCGTTCTGAACCGGGAGGCGACGTTCTCACAGGAAAATTGAGTTCAGACAGAGCTTGTTGCCAACACAGATGAGACAGAAAAGGCCGTCTGGCTGCTCCTGGAATCTCTATTTTAATACTTCCTGCCCCTTGCCTCTTCTCCTCTCATCTGGTTCCTTTTCGGAAGTCTTCTGCCGCTCTCTGATTTGCTCCTTTAATTTCTCTCGACCTTTTTTGTGCAGGCGGGTGGAGGATGCTGGTTCAGATGTAAAATCCTGGCCTGGACAATCATGGGAAGGAGGATAGATCTGCCTGCTCACTGTTGTTCTGGTAACGGGGGGAAGAAGAATCATAGTTTCCTTTTCCCATGAATAACTCCTCTGCATTTCTCCTTCAGTAGAGCTTTCTCCAGAATGTCCTTCATTTCCCAGCTGATCACTAAGCCATCGAGTTAGATGCTCCAGTCCCAGAATGTTCACGTGCCTTGGCTCCTGTGGCAGCCTCGGTGACGTCCCGACCCGCGGTGGCACTCGGCAGGTACTTGCCAGGCATCGGCCAGACTCTGTGACCCCGTCTGAATGTGGGCCTGGACTGGAGGAGATGCTCTTCTGCCCCAGTCTCTGACAGAACAGACTTCACAGGGTTTGTGTGAGCTGGGGAAATGGCAAAACTTCCATTTTAATTATCCACAAAATGGGCTGAGTGGTTGCCTGTCTAGTGGACCGTTTAGGACTTGCTAACTTGTGATATCTGCTGGTGGGAAGTGATAAAAGCATCTGTGGGGGGAAAACAACACTTCTCTGCTATGTGACATTCTGGGAAAGGACACTGGAGAGCTCGTGTCCCACTTCAGCGTCGTGCTGCGGTATCTTCAGATAATTAAAAAGCAAACTGTGATTTGGAAACACGGCTTTTAAAGTTGGGCTGGCTCTAAAAGTGTTGGTTGGAGTGTTCTCTTGCAACGGTGGCATCATTCTGTTGTCACTGCTCGGGGCGTACTAAAAAGCTTCTTGGCAGCAGCGCGTTGGATTTCCACGTTAAGTGGTGGGGGTTCTGTTGGTAGGTGCTGGGGTCGGGTTGCCGCTCGGGTGGAGAACGTTCGCTGTCCGCGGAAGCTGCTGTCCCTCGGCGAGAGCTGTGTACAGCTTCCTAAGCCACCGAGGTCTTGCTTTCCTTTTTTAACTCTTAATCTGATCCTCTGCCACGTACGTGTCCTTGCTGATGCCGGGTTTATTTGCTTTGCCTACACACAACTAAATTGATTCAGGCCGATCAGAATCGGCTTTTTCAGGCAGCAGTTTTTACCAGGTATGTGGCTCGGGAAGATCAGCTCTTAATTGTTCCAGGAGATTAAAGAGAAACTTTATTAATGAAATTAAAGCTCATTCTCCTTGTTCCCTGTTCTGCTTTCCAAAGTGTTGAAAGGATGCTTCTAAATGGATGGAGGCATCACCGCTCAGCTCCCAGATCTCTCTGATCTTTCCTCCCACGGGCGCAAGCAGGTGGAGGTCGGTTGGTTGGTTGGTTGTTTTCACCATGGCAAGGCAATACCAAGTCTTTTAATACGTGTACATGCTTCTCCAGAAGCACAGGAGGCTTTGCCGTCTCTCTTTCTGTTGGACTCATTTGGAAAGAGCAGTTTCTGTCGTGTTACAGCTGGTGAGGTTATTTTAGCTGGTCCCAAAGCCCGTTTCAGAGTGGGAAATTGTTGGCCACCGTGATAATACTTTGCTTGGGATACAACAAACAGCTCTGACTTCTCGCCTTGGACACACTGGATTCCCAGAATCCTTTCTCCTCCTGATGCAGCACCAAAGATCGCGTCTCCCTTTAAAGAGATCGCATCCCCTCTTCAACAGGTCACATCTCCCCTTAAACCATGCTTCAGGATTTCAAAAAAACCCCAGCCCGCTTGCCCCTGAGCTCCTCGGGGCTGCTCTCCGGCCGCGAGAACGCTATGGGCACTGTCACGCTTCCTCGTTAGGCTCCTGTTCACCAGCACCCTGCTGCCTTTTCCGTCGTGGAAACTGGTCCTGCCCTGCCTGCATCTTCCAGCTCCCTTCGCTGGGTGCTGTGGCCGCTCGATCGTCCTTCCCTGCAGCCCATCTGCCCTGCTCTTGTTTGCCCCGTGGTTACGCAGTGCGGTTTTAGTGCCTGTGCTTTGGTGGTACCTCCCTACAGCCGGTGCCAGCAGACAAGTGCACCCTCGTTATCATTTGAGAGAGAAATGAAAAATCTCCGTTTATATTTAATCTATTAATCCCCAGAGTGTTCTTGGGCCATTTTAACTCTATTGCATGAAATACTCTCTCCAACTGGGTTCCAGTCCAGGAGTTTGAAAGCTTGAGCGTAAAGTTTGAGCATTTATTGGGCCAGATGTCTCTTGAAATGGCCTCGTTAACCAACAGCTTCTGCCCTAGAGTAAAGGTTTTGTTCCCTTAATGAAAATATACGGCTCAATTGTTCAAATTGTTTTTGTTTACAGATGTTCTCAAACAATGACGAAGCTGCGATCAACAAAAAGCTTCCGAAAGAGCTGCTGCTTCGGTAAGACTCCTTCAGTTCGTCGGCTCGGGGACTGCGTCGCGTGCCGTTACTTGCAGCCAGTAGCTGATTTTGCTCGTAAATCATGAGCTTGGCTGGGGTCACTTGTAAAGCTGTCAACAAACAGAAGATCAGAGGTCTGCTTCAGCAGCGCCTTATGCTGAATATTATTAGGTTTGGGGTTTTAAAATGCTAAATTAATTTGCTGGACGCCTGATTTGTCAATGGAAGAACCATAGGACTAAACAAGTCCTTAATGAAAATAAATGGCAAGTAGGGGGTAATGGGTAGAGCAGGATTCTGCCTCTCTTCAAGTGTCGAATGCAAAAGAAAAAGTTAATTCTTCTGTTCCAGTTCCCCTCGAGCAGACTTTGTCCTGCTCCTCGTCGATAAGAGACAGATGTTCAGCGCCTGGCAGGCTGGTCCTGTTGGCAGAGATCAAACAGATGAGGCTGTGTGGATCTCTGCTCTCTGCCTCTGCTGCCCTTCCACAGGCACACGGGCCGACCCCGTGAGGTTTGCCTTCCCCCGGGCAGGGGTAGCGCGATGGTGCGCGTGCGATTGTACCTCGGTCGTCGCCGTTTGGCGTCATCGGTGCTTCCAGCCGGGACGTTGGACTGTAAATGGCGCAGGCAACTGCGGGTGGCAGCTTGCATTATTAACACAAACAAAATTCTTAAGCTGCAAGAAACTGTGTAGTCCTGTCAAGACTTGATAGCAAGAAGTCTGGGGAGAGGAGCTCTGACAGAGGAAACTGCTTCTAGCTCGCCTGTGAAGCAAAAGGAATAGAAAAAAGAGAGTCTGACCGTCTTTTCTTTCGACTGCACGGCCTCCCTTACTCTCTGTAATGCTATCTCCAGTCTGATTCAGTTCCTTTCACTCCAGTATTATTCATCCAAAATAAGAGGTCTGGTTTCTGCTGCCCTCCTTGCTCGATGTGGGTGCTTGGCATTCGAGCCTGGTACACGTGTTTTCGTCTCGTGTCGTGACATCGCTCGCAGCCCTAACGTGCTGTAGAACGCAGCAAGCGCTCGGGGTCGTGTGGAGCCAAGGAGAAAGTGGGAGGCTGAGTTTATAAATGTTAAAGTTCATAAGCAGTGGTTTTGAGAGTTGGAATTCCCTGTTAGCATACTGTGAAAATTAATTAGTGTGGATTGACAGTGCGGCCTTTGAAAGAGAGACTTGGATGCGTTATCCACAGGAATCTCCCGTAAATGAGTGTCACTGTCTACGAGACAAAGACTTTTGTGTCGAGGCAGAGCTGCTGCGTGATGTCTTGTTCTCTGGTTTGTTCCTTCTGCGGATGGCATTGATGTCTCACGCGTGGTTGTGAAGTAGAAAGCTGCACTTAGGCAAAAGAAAGAGTAGGAGGATGTAAAAGTGGGGAACCCAGAGCAGCCGTTGTCACACTGAAGATCCAGAAACGCTGTTGTCTGGGAGGGTGGGGTGGAGGTGTGAAGTGCTCTGGAGGGCTCTCCTCAGAGACCTTTCCCTTAAAAAGTACCTGTGAATCAGCAGACGCGTCACGTTCTGCCCCAGCGTGGTGCTGGGGCTGGCGATGTTTGTCCTGCGTTTCCCTGGGAGCAGGACTCTAAACAAAGCTGTCCTGCAGCACGTGGGCAGAGAGATCAGCTGATGGGTCCCAGATCCTTGTCCTGACGCTGCCGTACCTGCGTCAGCTCTGTCTCCTGCCAGCTGAGTTTCCAGAAGCTCACACGTGGTTATACCCCTGCCCAGGTAAAAATGAGCCAAACCCAAGCAGAATTCCATTTGCCACCCTCCTTCCCACTGCCGGTTCCTCTGCGGGCAGCGCCTGGCCCGGCAGCTCCGAGCGGTGCCCAGCAGCTCTGGCTGTGGTGGCCCCCTCAGAGGGGGCATCAGATCCCTGTGTCCCCGTGCGATGCTCTGTTGAGAAGGGGGGGACTCTCCAAGGGCTGCCTGCCCGTCGCTTCTTGTCCGCAGGCCAACCCTCAGCCCGGCACTGGGCGCTCGCTCGCTCTTCCCAAAGGTTTCCTCTCGGCCTGAGGTGGGGCTGCTAAACAGCTTAGCTGGGCAGGGTGAGGGGGACCGGGCTGCAGGAGTTCATCTCTTCCTTACCGGTTCACGGGCAGGTCAAGCAGTTGCCAGTTCTCTCCTGGCGTAAGCGGCTTTCACTCGGTTCTGCTGCCCGCTCGCCAGGCCCAGCGCGGCCGGGCGCTGGCGTTGGCTCTGCCATCTGACCTTCAAACCCCACATCGATTTATTCCTCGGGACCTTGAGCTGTAGTTGGGACGAGGCAGCGACAGCGCCTGTCGGGGAGCGGTGGGTTGGCAGCAAAGTCCTCTCTCTCTCCTCTGGGCCGGCCCACGGGCGTAAAACGAGTGCAGAGCAGAATTTAACCGGGATGGTGGGTCACTGCCCTGGCTTGGTGCTGGTAATTTTAGAAAGCTAAAGATCTAAGCTAACTCACCTCACAGCCCACAGCATCCAGGGATGTCATTAGAGTCTTGACCCTAATCTCATTAGAGTGACAGTGGGAAAGTGAGGAGTCTGAGAAAACCCTGAGTGGATTAAGAGGTTGAAACCTGAAAAATGCTCTAATCTCGGTGTGTTTTAGCTAAATTGTCCAGGCAAAGTCCTGAGCACGGGGAGGTGCTATGCAGTGAAGCATTTTCAGCTGCTGCAATACCAGTTTAATTCCCGTTTGGAACCCTCAGTCTGCCTTCACCTGCCATCGCTGGTTGGTGATAAACTTTTTGGCGTGGATTATTTTCTTGCTGTCAACTCTGAAGAGTAAAAAGAGCAATGGAAGAGTAGAGCAGGCAGCTGTGAGCAAAACAGGAGTCCTGCCTGCGGATGTGAGAATAACCATCCCAGCCATCTGCCTTTTGATCTGTTAAGGCAGAATCAGGAAAACCATTACTCAAGCAGCACCCTTCAGTCTGCTGCTCTTGACTCTTCCCTGCTTTCTTTCACCGGACGAACCAAATCTGAGCAGAGTTACGGGTTATTTTCTAAGGGTTCCCAGGAGGATCACCCCTCTCTAGTGCTCCTCTGTTGCTGGGAGAGGGTCTGGAGCCGACCAGCTAAGCTGCATCCACGTTTCCTGTCAGCCCAGTATGATTGATGGTTCTCATGTCCAGTTTTGAGCTGTAGAGTATTAGCCAGACTGTATTCTTCCCAGGGAACATCCAGATGACTTTAGCTTTATTTTATGCTGTGCTGCAGACTGCCAAAAAGAGACCCAGCATTTCAGACCCGTGCTGTTGGAAAACGACGACTCCTCGATCGTCGCTTAGCCACGTGGGCAGCTTCTTTGGAGGGTTTTTAATGCTCCCCAGCAGCTCCTTGGAGACAAAAAAGCCTGTCCTCTGATCCATATTAGAATGCTTGGCTTGGGACGTTGTGCCTACAAGACTTGAGCTGTGCTCCCGCTGTTCTCCCCGCTCTGTGCAAAGGGTTGTAGTTGGAGCCAGTTCTGGAATGACCGAAATGCACGACGGAGGAGTGAATTGCTGCTGGAAGAGTAATTTTTGCAGCCCGGTTCTGCTGAGTCATTGTTAATATTCTGCAAGAGCAGTTGAGAAAACATCAAGAAATTCTCTTAAGCTTCTCAGAGCCAAGGCATCTGGGTTGGACAAGGGAAGTTCGGGCGCAGCTCAGTGGTGTTTTAACCTTGAGGGTGAGAGGGGCCAGTGTTCGGTGTTAACACCCCCTGACTGGCTGGGTAGACTGGGGAGGTAGGAGCAGGAAGTAGAAAAGAATTCGACCAAGACCCAGTAGCCCTGATGGAGGGATGAGATGGTTATTAATAGCCTGGGATTTCCACGGAGAAAGCAATTTTAATGAAAATATGGAAAGCTTGCGTAGTTATTGACCTAGCTGCTGTTCCCAGGGAGTTTGGTATTTTTTTTTTTTTGCTCCTATGATGGGAATCTGGGGTGAAAGTAAGAATTTTCCCTAGCTTCTGTCATTTCCTCAGGTTTTCCTTGTATTGTTGTACATTGACACTGTGCTAAATAACCCCTCAGTGCTCCTATCCACGCACAGACTAATGACAGTGAATTCAAGGGGAAGACTTCTCTGGAAGCAGCGAGGATGGAACTGCTGCTGAAATCCAGAGGTGGGTTCCCAAAACACAGTGGTGCAGTAAAGAGCACGTTAGCACTTTTCAGACCCTTTAACTGGGTGTATCTCAGCGTGTCACGGGGAATCTAACCTCGTGGTGAGATGCACAAGGAACAGATGAGAAGTGTCTTGAACCAAACTCCTCGAATCTCTGAGTATCTTTGGGCAGTGCAGAAACACAGGAGAGCACATGGCTGTTCATTCTGCTGTCTCCTGATTGAACTGAACGTTTGAGTGTTCAGATACCTGTGTTGAGACAAACAATCTGCATTCACCCTCTACCGCTTTATGTCCTTCTCTCTTCTGCCAACGCTGGTGTTTCTAAAGAGCTTTTTATAGACCTGCGGGTCAAGAGCGCTTGGTGATGCGATTGTTGCATCCTGTCGGATCAGCCCAGCCTTGCTTGTGTCCTCTCCCAAAACTTGGAACTCTGAGCTTTGCTGGGTGTACCCGGTGATCCACACAGCCCTGGGTGTCAGAGCGTGACATGTAGCAGCACCACCCCAAAACCTAGAGTCAGGAGCAAAATCCCAGATAACCCCAAATCGTTTATCTCGGGGACAAAGTGCAGTTGGTTTATCTGTGCTGCTCACGATGTTTGTTCAGGCTTCTCAGCACCTCTTCCCCACCTCTATCAGTGGCTCTGCTCTTTATCCAAATGTATTCTCTGTACGTATCTGGGGAGATGAGCACATTGTACAACTTCCTTGTTTTTATGTGAGAGTTTCAGTAACTCATCGCTGCAGGGTGTTTGTTCAGTTTCTAAGTCATGGAAAAAGAACACAGTGCCAGCAACATCCTCTCATTTCTCATTTCCAAGCCTCTCCCAGCACAGGCAGGTCTGCTGAGACCGTCAGCCAGCCTGTGTACCCCCGTAGTCTCGCGGGGAGATGACTCGAGCGTTGCAGGTATCCAAACGATTGCTATTCCCTGTCTCTTGAGAAAATCTGGAGCCTTTTGGAGCAGCGGAGTTTTGTTTGTTCTCAGAATTTCTCCTGGACAGTTGTATTTTATCCGATGAGAGCACAATTAGCGTATAGCATTGGAATGGGATTCCTTGCCTCACATCTGTAACGCTTGCATCTGGTGACATTTGCCTCCTGGTGCTGGTGGTCTTTGAGTTTAAGATGTGAAAGCGTGTGTGCGAGGCTCCTGGTAGCCCAGCGCTCCTATTATCTTTGCAAAAACACTTTGCCCTGTGCTTTTATCGTTGCTATCAAAGAGGAGGAGACCTCACTCTCTTTCTCCTGTCCTCTTGACCTCCTCTTTTTTCTGTGGCATAGGATTGTTTAAATAACCAGAAACCATAAAAATCGATGTATAAACCCCACTGTTGATGTGGTGCTGCAGATTTGGGAGCTTCACGCGGGCTCGCTGCTCCCCGCATTCCCAGGTAGGGGCGTTTGCATTGAGTGTCTTAGCCCGGTGTAGCATTGCAAAGCGTGACTGCCTAAGTCCTTTATCCCAGTAAATAGGCCGGCAGCACCGGGGAGTTGGCCCGAGCGCTTGGGCGTGCCCTGGCAGAGGAATGCCATACCAGCGAGGAGCGACCGCGTCTCGCCGGCGCTGTGCTGAGCCGGCCGGCCGTGCAGGTCGCTGCAGAGCACAACACCCTCTGCGTTAACAGCGCTGCGTATTTAACACCGCTGCGTGAAGAAAAAGGAGGAGAAGAAATAATACTCCACGTGCTGAGGTCAGGCCGTCGCCTGGCAGTCGGCTGTTGCCTGTTAATTCGGTGAGCTGGGGTTTCAGCGGAGCAGCGGCGCTGGGTGCAGCGATGCTCCTGAGTCCACCGGGAGCTGACACAGCCCAGCCTGACCATCCTGCCGTGTCCTGAGCCAGCGGAGCGATTGACCCGTTAAGCTGCACAACACCCGAAAGCAGCCGTTGAGAGCAACACTGGCTCGGTTTGCTGTCCGTAAACACTGCAAGGTGTGAGATGGGTTTTCCGCAGCGGCTCGGTATCTGGTTTGCTTTCGTTCGTTAACTGCCAGCTCTGCGCTTCTTTTCATGGTTCAGCTTTCAACTGAATTACAAAGAAGTTTTGCTGTCTCCAGTCCTTTTTATTCCCCCCCCCCCCCCTTTAGTTTTCCATGTTCTCTTTGTTTGAAATGTAAATAACCACTAAAGTATCTTTTATTTCCATTACAGAATTTTCTCTTTCTTGGATGTGGTCACTCTGTGTCGTTGCGCTCAAGTTTCCAGGGTAAGAACCTTCCTCCACGCTGGGCTGTTCTAGCAGTTGGCTGGATTTGGGTGACAATCCTCTCACTCCACCCTTCCCTAGCACATCAAACCGGGAGGGTTTGTACCGGGGGAGTTCTTTGTGCAACTCAACTGTTGTTATTTAGTGTCCCGAGTTAACGCCGCAACACCAGAAACTTCTGATGGCACCGGGGAAGGGGGACTCAAACCTTGAATGCATTTTGCCAGCGTCCCAGGCCCTGTGTGGGTTCCAAAGGGGAGGTGGCTGAGCCCAGGAGCTCTCCAGTCCTTCTGGGTTTGTACAAGAGGCCTACACCAGTGCAGATACCAAACTGGGATGGATGAGGCTAAAATGGCATCTTCTGGGTTGTGGTGGAGATAGAGAAATTGTGATCGCAAAGATGCTGCTCAGTCAGGGACAGTTGACTTTCCCCCTGGAGTCTAGTTGGAGGATGAACCTTGAGGTCCCCTCCAACCTGGAATTCTATGAAGCAAGCACAGAATTAAAACCTGAGTGGTTTATGTGGAGCTGGTTTCCCCTTAGGGAGCTCATAGTTTTGTGGGCTTCAGCTAAAGAAATCCAGCTTGGATTATTCACTTGGGAAACTGCCTCCACTTGCAGATCCAGTTATCCAGAGCTACCAGCTCTGTCCAGATACTTTATCCTGCTGGTATCTGGTGAGACAGGCAGAGGAAGCATCACTACAGCAAGAGGGGGAAGGTGTTGGTAGCAGTGTGTTCCCTGTCCTGGCAGAGCCAGCACCGGGTGACACCTGGAAAGAACTGATTGACTTTGGCTTTAACCTCAAACCATAACTCGTTTCATTATTCAGAGTACGTAAGAATAAAAAAGGCTGTGCTTAAACATTTCCCATTGCATTAAAAAATATCCTGCGTGATGTCAGCCATTGCAACCATCATCCCCCTGTTCTCCGAGTAACACAGTGAAAGATCTTCCAGCTGAAATTCCCTTCTCCAGCAGAACAGTATTGACCAAACTGGGCTCTCCAAGCTAGTGGCCAGTGTCAGGGTGTACTCCCATTTTTGTCACTTGCTCCTGTTTGCACAGGCACTAGAGAACCTCTCAGTCATTACCTGACGCGGCACGTGGTGCAAAGGGCTAAAGTTTGTGCACAGAGCTGCCGAGAGCCTGGGCCCAACGTTCCCTACACGACCCGTTTGGAACTTGCATCCACTGGTGCATTTCTTTTCTACTGGAGCTATTGTTTGGTTTTTGTTTTTTTTTTCTCATGGTGTTAACTGGACCTTAAAACAAATACCAGCAATGAGATTTAAAGTGCAGAAAATCCCTTAATGCTGACAGTTCTGTGGGCTGTTCTAAGTCTATACGTGGCTCGCTCAAGAGCTGGTACATTGATGGAGATGTGGCTTAGTGCTTGTAATAGATGGAGTATAAAACCATTCCTTTCTACCTATGCACGCGCTTCCCTACTGATGGGCTCGTGGTTATTATGAGATCTAGTTGTTTACTCTGCCATTTGTAATTAGAACCCCAAGTGCAGTGCTGTGTGGGCAACATTTTGATTCACTGAGGGCAGAATTATTAACTATCAATTCCCAGTTCTCATTTGTAGCGTGAACCACACGAGACTGTTGTTGTTGCTCATGTCTTTAAAAGAGAAGTGACAAAGCCAAGCCCTTAGAGGAGGGGTGGTAAACGCTGGGCCCCGTATCTGCATAGCTCACCCAGCCTTGAACTTCTCCCTCCGTGGGATGCAGCACCAGGCCGTGGAACTGCCTCGGACACCTCTTTCTGCTGGAGGCGAGAGAGGAGGTGTGTGAGGTGACAGCCTCGCCCACCGCTCCCAGACGGCACCGCGCAGCCCTGCGTCCCAGCACCGCCGCGCCCTCCGAGCAGCTTCGCTTCTCTTGTCAGTGTAGACGCCCGGCGTAGGGGCTGCTCTGGGACTCGCCCCGCGTCCTGGTGTCCTCATCTTCGTGGTGGCCCCACCAACGTCCTCTAAAGGCGCTGGTTTAGCTGCAGAGGGGATTAGCTTCCAGCCAGGCCGCTGAAGATGCCCGCGCTCCAGCACCGCCTCCGTCCCGGGCTCGGCACCCCCGACCCCGTCTGGGAGCAGACGCCGCTGGCCGGGCACCGTGGGCTTTACCTCTCTGGGGCCTGGTGACCGGTGTGACGTGTAGGTGAGGGGACCTGGTCCTGCTGAGCAACCCTGGTAACTGCACCGTTTTCCTCGTGGGCTGTAATTGTTGCTTTGCCATCTGAGACAGACTGGTGTTTCTAAAAGGAACAAACTGGAACTAGGTCCCTACTGGTGGGTTTTGGGTTTTTCTTTTTTCATATTAACAACCCATTTACATTTTTTCCCCCAATAAAGGCATGGAATGTTCTGGCCCTGGATGGCAGTAACTGGCAGCGAATTGACCTGTTTGATTTCCAGAGGGATATTGAGGTATAATTAAGTGACATACAAACCCATTTTTCTTGTTAAAATGTAATTACAGCCTAGAACGGATTCATACTCCCAGTGTAACCCTTTTTACCTTCCCTGGAGATAGAAATCATTAATTTCACTTCTCCTTAGCTTCGGGGAGTCTTTAAAGTCTTAGCAATCCATTCAGCTTTTGAAAATGGACAGAATTCTGTATCTGTATTGAGACTAAAAAGGCAGCAATAGAGGAAAAGTGGTTTTGTGCACATTCTGAAAACAGAAATGGGTAAAATTGGGTTTGTTCTTGGGGAAAAACAACTGCTTCTGGGTTAGCAGGGTTTGCTTTTCACTCAAAGAAGTGTCAACGTGTTGCTGCCTGAAACAGTGAAGACTGATTTTCTTTTGAAGCATGGCCTGCAGTGTGTCCCTCCTCTCCTGTCCATCCTTAATATCAAAAATTGCCACGGAAGTAAAGGTGATTGAGGGGCTCGAGGTCAAAATTGCTCCTAAAAGGTGCAGCTTTGGAAACTCTTCGTTGTAGCTGCTCTCAATCTGTTAGCTGGGGACTGCTCGGCACTGCCAGGGGCGGATGCTGATGTTGTGCTGTTCTTAAAATGAAAATTGTGTTCATTAGGAAAGGGGGGGGAAAAAAACCAACTCAAGTTTCTTCTCAGAATGTTATATCCTCTTTAAAAGGTGATGGAGACAGGGAGTGCCTCATTTTAGCCTTAAACCAGGTGATGGAAGATTCACACCTTGTGGGAACGGGGGAAAGAGCGAGCTTATTTGTGGAGGAAAGGGTTAAAATCATCTCTTTCTGCCGGCTGTATCTGAGCAGCTGAGACAGGGATAGAGAACAGGCCTAAGAAACCAGGACTGCTGCAGGCCAGCAGGGGTTGGAAACTTCTAGAAGGAAGTCAAGGGTGTGTTTTTTCTTTTTGTTCTCGATAAATAAATTCTTGATCTCTCCGCACGACCTGAAAGTTCTGGACTTGTAATGATTGACTTTCATAGAGGTAGAGCAGAGTCCTCCGTGGTGCCCGGTCTCTGGAGGTGACAGGACCGAGCTGCTGTCCTCGGTCTGGGAAGGAGGAGAGGGGCAGGAGCTCTGTGAATACAAACAAGGCTTTTTCTCCCTCTCGAGTGGGTTTTGCATGGTTTTAATGTCTCCTTGTTCTCCAGCACCGCTCTGTATGTCAAACATGTGTTCTTGAATAGGCACAGACTTCCCCTTGTAAAACCAAACGCTTGAATAGGTTGTACCTGACCCCAGAGTACCTGCTCGACTTTCTAATGTCCTGAGCATTGTTGACTTGAAAGGAATGGAAACCCCTCAGTCGATGGAAATCCCCTATGCAAACGTGCTCAGGGACTTGCTGCAAGAACTCACAGACCCTTTTGGACTTTCCAGCCCTTCCACAGGGCTGTGCAGGTCGAGCTTCAGCCAGGGCAGCTCTTCATCCAGCAGCACCCTGCGGCTGTGGAGCCGCTCCCAGCGCGGAGATCAAGGGCCAGATGTCACCAGAAGCTCCTGCAGAGCTCTAGATAAGCTGGTGTCCTTTTTTATTATTATTTTTTATTCCGTTGTACCGAGCTTGGTGCTTGATATATTTTTTCTTTTGTCAAAAGACTCTAGAACATCTTCATCGTTGTAGGTCTTGCCTGCCAGTTGGTACTTGGAGAGCTGAGGGATTTTCCCGTTCTGCGATGCACAGCCCCGTAGACTAAAGCAGAGGAGCAGGGGTTTTGAATTTCTGGACACAGATAGCAATAGTCTCTCGATGCTTCTGCACTTCATTCACAGTGAGAAACAGCTGAGTAAACCCTTGCTCATAGCAGGACCTTTGGAGGCTTCTGCTGCTGAGTAAACCCTTGCTCATAGCAGGGCCTTTGGAGGCTTCTGCTGCTGAGTAAACCCTTGCTCGTAGCAGGGCCTTTGGAGGCTTCCGCCGATTGCAAATCTGAAATTGAAAATGCATTTTTCCAGATCTCTTGAACACAAGGATTTGCATCCCTTTTTCTGTCAAAATAAAACTCTTGGGCTGGCTCTGCCCATCTCTGTTTCGAATGGAAGTTTAGGTGTATCCCTTTATCCCTCTACTTACCTGTAAATCTTACTGCCTGTCTTGTAGCAGGGGAATTGCTGCTCTCAGCCTTCTGGGGTAGTTGGTACCTATGGCCAGGACCTTTGAACTGGAGGAAATTCCTCAGTCGTTAGAGTGGCTTTAGGTCATTGTTCTTTGTCTCTCCATCTTCAGAAGCTGAATAATCCCCCCCCCCCTTAGATTATGATCGTGGCATTTCTGTTTTCTTAGCGCTCTGTTGCCTAGAATAACAAACTTGTTAAGCTGCAAAATATCGAACGCAACTTTTTGAGCAGCTGGGTGACTTGTGAGGTTTGATGCCGTTCTTTCTGTCTCCGACAGGGCCGAGTAGTTGAGAATATCTCGAAGCGATGCGGAGGTTTCCTGCGGAAGCTGAGCCTGCGAGGCTGCCAGGGAGTGGGGGACAATGCGTTGAGGTAGCGACACGGCTCCTTTCCGCCTAAAGAGCGCTTCAGCTTCTGCATCCACAGAGGAGGGGGATAATTAATGAATGCTTTGGGGCTGAGATCTTTAGCCTGGGTGTCGTAACTTAAAACATCAAGAGCGGTAACGTAGAAGGCTTTTTAATTTATCGATTTTAAACTCCACCCAGTAGCCATTTTTTCTTGATCCTCATCAGAATCGCGCCAGCCGCTGCTACCGGCGAAGGCGTCGCTGGTGCTGAGTTACAGGCTCTTGCCTTCAGCCTGGGAAATCCAAGGCAAGATACAGGGCAACAGAAATGATCTCTTTTGTTTATTTCTTTTGTTTGAGACTGTTTTACAAAATTGGATCTGATGTGTTACAGTTAAAACAAACGCTGTAAAACATCTGGCGGTCCGTTGCCTGGAATAACCCCCTGTTTTCCCTTCCCTTCAATAAAGGACTTTTGCCCAGAACTGCAGAAACATTGAAGTGTTGAACCTAAATGGCTGCACCAAGATCACAGATGCGTGAGTAGAATTCTTTTCTCCGTGCACCTCGTGTTGTAGGCTCATCCCTGCTTTACAGGGAAGGCTGGGCTTGCACGTGGGGAGGTAGCGTAGCACGTGCCACGTGAAATGGATGGGACTTGGAATAAACCTCTTGCCTGAGCGTGTCTCCTGCCACTGTCTTTCAGCACGTGCACCAGCCTCAGCAAGTTCTGCTCAAAACTCAGGCACCTCGACTTGGCCTCCTGCACGTCCATCACCAACCTGTCTCTGAAGGCTCTGAGGTAGGAGCCAACGCCGCTGCCTTCTGCCGGTTGATAGCGGGTGATGTCACCCCACCGTCACCCCGCGGCTCTGGGAGCAGACTGGCCACTGGCTGAGGGGTAACTGGGGGTAGAATTCAAGCATTCCCCAGCAGAGCTCAGCGTCCGCACGTCGTGCCCCCTGGTTTGATGGGATGGAGGAGGAGGGCTCGGTAACAGCCCCCCTTGACCTTGCTGGTACCCATCCTGATGGTTGTTAGCAGGAGAAGAAGAATTCTATTCTAATAATGTCTTGGAGGAGGGATTTAGGGGAGACAAAAAAAGTCTTAGTCTGCCTCTTTAACGTGCTTTATTTGCTAACATCAGCTTCTTCACCCTGAGTGTACCATTGTGTACTTAGCCATTGTTTGCAGAGCTAGGAGGTGAGCACCAGCACGTGACTGTCTTTTAAAACTGCTCAGGAGATGTAGAACTGCTTAAATCTGCTAAATGGAATTGCCAAATAATCTAGAAAAGGAAGGGACAAACACAGGGGGAAGATACGGGGACAGAGGAAAGGAGGCAAAAAAACCCACTACAGGTAAAAATTAAGGCCCAGCTATGAAAAAATAATATAAAATTCTAGTGATATACTGGTGGAATAGAAGAAAATACAGGGAAGGAAATACTGGAGGGTGAATCTAGACACCAGAAGAAAACACAGGTTTGAAAGAACAAAGGAATGATTAACTTCTTTTTGTAGCTGCGTTAAAATACTTTGAGCTTGGTTTTTGCTTCTCTTGAGGGTCTTCATCTCTCATTTCTCATGGTGAAATCTGTGCTGCAGGTATCTTAAAATACACAACAGCATGTAGATCTAATTCCTAATTACAAATTACACCAGAGTGTTACCTCCTGCTGGCAGCCAGTGCCAAGCTACACCTGAAAAGAGAAGCAGCATGGCAGAAATCCACCCTGGTTTTGGTTCTCATTGAGGGTGATTTGGCTGAATTCGGATCCAGAAAGCCCGTCCTGTCTGCCCTTGTACAGCAGCTGAGGTGCCCACAATGGGATAAAGGGGTGGTGGTTTACCCTGCTGATACCTTACCCTGCTGATACCTTACCCTGCTGATACCACACCCTGCCTTAGAGCTCCTGAGGCTGGCTGTGAAGAGTTCTTCACATCCAGGGATGACAAGACATTCCCTGGGGGTGCTGTGGTGGTAGAGACCCCCCTGCCCTGGCCGCACCCGGACGGGTGCGCGTCTGTGCTCACGTGGCTTCCAGAAATGGCAATTTCCTAGAAAGCAAAACTTCTGTCCAAACCCAAGTTTCCATGTGCTTTTCCTTTCACCTCCCAGCGAGGGATGCCCGCTGCTGGAACAGCTGAATATCTCCTGGTGTGACCAAGTGACCAAGGATGGCATCCAGGCACTGGTGAGAGGCTGCGGTGGACTCAAAGCCCTGTTCCTCAAGGGCTGCACGCAGGTACCGCTCTGCCCAGACCGAACCCTCACAGCCAGCTTGTTTCTGCTGTAACTGAAAGCACGGGGATAAAGTATTGTGGATTGTTCTATTTCCAGAGATGGAACGTTACTGAAATTACTCACAATCTGTCTGGTGGAGATTAACTGTCGGTATTGAAATTCTTAATAGCTTTGAGCTCAGCATGACTAGTGGGGCAGCGAGCAAATGGCATTATCTAGCTGTAGAATCATTCTTCTTTTCTTTCCCCATCGGAAACACATTGAGCACACTGTTTTTTCAAGAGGAGATAACTTTGTTAGCCGTGGCTAGGCCCGGCAGATTTCGGAAGGCGTGACGGCGCTTTCCTCTGCGCTGCCGACAGAAGGGTCTCTGTGGGTCCTTTGGATCCTCACCTTAGTCAGAAGAGAATCGCCGTGTGGGAGACTCCTTGAGAAGAGACTGCAGCATTATTCCCTCGAGGGTATCGTAGAGCTCTCGAGCTAGAAGGGTGTCTTTTGAAGAGGCTGCAGGGACTGGGATGCTTGTACTTTGGAGAAGAGAAGTGGTGCGGTCAAACCGCTGAAGAGCGTTGGGGGTTTTTTTTCCCCCCTTGGTAATTTTTTTGTTGTTTAGAATCCCTCCTTACTGTTTTACCTGGCGAATCGTTGTTAAGTTCAATACCTTAAGTGCTTCCCTCTATTACCACTTTACTAAGGACTTATATCGGTTATGAACTGGACAACATCAGCCTTGAGCATTACTCTTAATGAGCCACTTGCAAAGCTGTTTCACCGAGAACGTGGGGACTAATTCCTAGCTTTTTACCCGAGTGGGCCGGGGTGTTTTAAATGCAGACAAGCCAGGAAGGAGCAAATGTGCATCCCGGAGCTTTGTCCTTGGAAAAGAGTAAAACTGACCCTGCAGGAGCTGAAATCTGTGACCTGGAGACTCCTGAGAGTTGAAAAGCCTCAAGTTAGATCTGGAGAATGATCTCTCGATCTGCGACGTTCACGTCGACAGCGCTTATTTGTTTGAGATTTGCTTTTATTCTTGGGGGTAGGGATTCCTGAAGTACGAGTCAGTAAGTGCTGTTTTGATCTGCTGTCTATAGCTAAACAGCTCTCTATGTTTTTATCTTGCAAAAAGCATCTTTCTCCTGTGCAGGGACACAAAGTCCCGAGAGGTTATTCCGATAGCACAGCACTGATACCCTGGTGATGTGCCCACGGCAGTGATACCCCCGTGTGCCAGGAAAGCCCAGCTGGAAGGGCTGCAGCCAATAGTTTTTTTCTAAATTTGTGCTACTGTTGGGTTTTTGATACGTGAGATGGATGTACACGCGGCAGTAAAAATGACTCGATCAAAGCTAGAACAATCGCAGCCTATTTTGAGAATTCAGGTCACAGAAACAGCTTGAGTTTCTAGTAATAGATGGAGTTGTGAGTATTATTGATGGCAATACATCCTTGTTATCAATTACGTGCCATCTGTTCTTATAGATTTAAGAACAGCAGGCTGTTTATCATCAGAAAGCAACCTGGACGTGTTTGCGCTCCTCACGCTGAAACAAGATTCTCTTTTCTTGAGTTCCAGTATTGCAACATAAAAAAGATCATGCTCCTTACAGGCCCTCGCCGGTGAAGCATTTCCTTAATCCCTGTAAAGAGCTTGTGATTTCCCTGCTCGCTGTGTTAGTTACGCGTGTTTGATCAGATCAGCTTTTCTTTAAATCAGTAACTTAGTGTCGTGGGTCTTTGAACTCTGTTCCTGGGTGGTAAAAAAAGACACAAGCTTATTGTTGTGTATTTTGTGGTTTTGGTGCCTTGCCCTCCTCCCCATAGCTATCCAAACCACAGGTGCTTTTATGGTTCTTGAAGCTTGATCTTGACAATCTTTTCAACCATCAACAGGTTGCTTCAGTCTCTAAATTTTTCTTTCCAGCTTGAGGACGAAGCTCTGAAATACATTGGTGCACATTGTCCCGAACTGGTGACGTTAAACCTTCAAACGTGCTTAGTAAGTAAAGCTTCCTGTGATTTCCCAGCTTGGCCAGCATCATGTGTTTAGAGGCCAGCTCTGCTCAGAACCGTGCAGAATGTGCCCCGTCCCCAGAACGCCTCATCTGTGCAGAGAGGGCACTCGTAAATTTACGAGGCTTGTAAAGATAGCTGATGAAAACCAGCTTTTCAGTGGCATTCAGTAATGTCGAATAAGCCCCCCGATTGGTGTCGTAGCAATCGCTGTGTCAGAATTGTTTGTCTCTTTGCTCTGCCCCTGGGGCTTCTAAACTCATTTTCAGGGCTAGTCAGAAAAATTCTTTCCGTCGGGCTGCGACCCAGGCAGGCAGCTCCTCCGCTCTCTAAAACCAACCCAAGTGCCATTTCCCTGCACAGAAGGGCTCTACACCAGTTATTCTGCAGTGCCAAAAATGTATATTTATGCCAGAAGAGAAATGGGAACGGGCTCTGTGCACGTACTGTGGGGCGGTCAGTCTGACGCGGGGCGTGACTGGACGCTCTCTTCCACAGAAGTGGGCAAGGCCCAGGGGGGAGCTGCAGGTTCAGCTTTTGGACCCAAACCAGTGAAGTGTATTTTTAAAAAGCTCTTTGTGCAAACAACCCCCTGGTTGTGGGTAACTCTGGCTGTCGGGTGCTTTCTTCAGTTTCAGCTGAGGTCTTCAGTAGCGAGGGTCGCAAAGGGAGGCTCCTGTGCCTTCCCCCATCGCTCACGTGGCCCAGCCCGGAAATGTTTCCCTGCATGTGGAATCATTTTCTGAGTGTTTACAAGTCACTCCAACGTGGCTTATCCTGGGAAATACTTGAATGTGTTTTGGGGTTGAAAGAAGCATAACTTGGCCTGAGTTAAGTGCCTGGTTGGAAGTCTGAGAAGGAAAATATGCAGCGCCTTGCACCTTCACCTCCGTTGTTATGGCTCGTGATGTTGTTATTGTTTTTCTTGTAGCAAATAACAGATGATGGTCTCATTACAATATGCAGAGGATGCCACAAGTTACAATCCTTGTGTGCCTCAGGCTGCTCTAACATTACAGATGCCATCCTGAACGCCCTGGGACAGAACTGCCCGCGGCTTAGGTAAGCGGTCACCGCCGAGTTCCCCGAGCTCCAGCGCGTAGAGCGCGTCGATCTCGGTGACGCGGTCACGTCACCTTTGAGCCCCTTTAGACTCTGAAGGCTTTCCTGAAAGGACACTTCTTCTCACTGAGCTTTTTCCAGGTGTTTGCTGGGGGATGATCGTGGTTGTCCCCACGCTTGTGGTTTCTGCCCTGGGGTGAGCGAAGCGGCGGTAGCAGAGCTCCGCGCCGCGGCGGCCAGCGCTGCCCAGAGACTCGCTCAGCACCGGGCTCCTCTTACCCCATTGTCCTTTGTTGGAAACCAGTGGAGGTTAGGTTACCTTTGTGTTGGCAGCTGAAAGCACGGTGGAAATGACATTGTTCCCTCTCAGCATGTGATATGAGCGGGGTTTTTGTGATGAGTCTGGAGTAGAAGGGGTTTGTGCAGACTGCCTGACAGAGTGGGCTTCCAGCAACATCTCTGCAGGCGCTTGCTAAATTATTCTCTTTTTTTTAATTTTTTTTTTAAGACTTTTATTTTTTTTATCAGGTTTCCTCAGGAAGACTTCATTATAATGCAGAAAATGGCCAGGTGCAGAAAGAAGAGCCAGTTTTATTCTCTGACACCCGTAACAGCTGAGTGGCCTGTATTAAATGGCATCAAATAGATGTTTTCCAGAGGAAAACAAACCATAGCTGTTTTCCATGATAACTCATTTAAAGAATTAGGGGTGCAAAGTGCAGCATACAGGTGCATGGAAACCAGTTGGGAAAGAGGAAGGTAAAATATAGTTACGGTTCCAAACAGTTTGTGTTTCTGTTCAGCTTCAGCTGCAGCTTTACAGCCCCAAGCTCCATACGGTGAAGAGCGTGAGGCACTTTGGCCAAGCTGGCTTCCTTTTCTGTAAAGGCAGATAAATGTTAAGGCTGTGGAGGAAACCTCTGTAGAGCTGCAGTAACCAGCTGCCAGAAGCTTATCTCTTGTCACAGAAGCAACTTCACCTCTTAGAAGAATTGAAACTCTTCAGTTGTAGCATTAAATGTTTATTCTCTAACGCTCACCTGCCAGGTTGTTGTGTATTCAGAGCCTTTCTCACGATGAGATCTGTATGTGGGGTGGAGACCAGAGGACATCACCCAGGGAGGCTGTGGAGTGTCCAGAGAGGAAGGTTTTTTCTTTTTTAAGAGCTCCTCAGTCCAGCATTTGTGGGATTTGGCCTCCCTGCCTTGCAGTGGGGACAGGCTGACCCTCAGAGTTCCCTTTTCACCTGGCTGCTTCTTTTCCTTTTCCTGTGACCCACGCTCAGGTATCGAGGGGTGGATGCTCTGTGCAAATTCTCCTCTCAGGCGACACGGCCAAAACCAGGTCAAACTTTTTTGGGTTGCTGGAAGCTTTTCACAAAACACTCTCTGAAAAGCAAAATGACTCCACCATGGTTATGATAAATTCTTTCTGTGCAGAATATTAGAAGTTGCAAGGTGTTCTCAGCTAACAGACGTGGGCTTTACCACTCTAGCACGGGTAAGTGCTCACTCCTGCTCCTTCATCCCCTCTCTTTGCTTTCTCTTCGTGAGAGATTTGAACAAACAGCCTCTTTCTCTTGAACGTAGATTTATTTAATTTTTTTGTAATGCTTTTGGTCTCAATGTTCGAGTGGGAGCTTAGTCACAAAACTGAGGCTGTGTGTAACCTCTGGCATTGTCCTGACCCGCACGTCGAGGAGGGCAAGTGACCCTACACTTAACTACCTTTACTAATGAAAGAAAATAACCCTCTGTGCCTTAGATGAAATTCTGCATTTCCTTTACTATCCTTGGTGCTGTTCATAAAAAGAAAAACAGCAAATGTTCCTTCCAGTCACAATGTTTCATGGAGAAAACCCTTCATGTTTAAGAAGAATCGCCTCTTGTGGTCGTGTTTCTATTTGCTGCCTGAATTTTTGCACTCAGCTTGGCTGTTTGGTTTGTTTGTCCCTAGAACTGCCACGAGCTTGAAAAAATGGACCTGGAGGAGTGTGTCCAGGTAGGAAGTGCCACCTCTGGCTGTTTCTCTTTTAGCACAGGCACAGCAGGGTGGGAAGATGGAGAAATAGTAGTAGATTGTCACTAAATAAGAGCTCGATTTAAAATCCTAAGCAAAGGAGATTGGATGGCTTTGGATATGAAACCATTGCTTTGGGCAGTGGGATCCTTTGTTCCTATTCCGTAGGAACGACGGCTGCTGGAAGTAATAAAAAAATCCTTAACAGCGGTAGATGTGTCCTGGAGGTCGTGTGATAGATGTGTGAATTGTGACCCTTGACCGTTTCAGGGTAGAATTTTGAGGGGAAATAGCTGAATTCGCTCAAGATCCCATGGAAAATTCTAACCCTAAGGAGGGGTTTGAGATCGATTCGGATACGGACGGTGCAGATAACGGGCTTTTCTTTCCTGCCATGAGAAGAGTGCGACCCCAGGATTCTGTCCTTCCTGGTGTTTACAGGGCAGAGATGCAGGCGGTCACAAGAGGAAATGACAACAGTCCAGACAGGAAGCGATTTAAAGTTAACCCAAAAAAGGAAGAGGAAAAATGGGGCTGTGTCCTTGGACTGCCTGCACTGAACAAAGACACCCCAGCAAGCTCCCTTCTCAGTGTGCTTAGATTAGAAAGCCAAGTGTCAAGTCCATCTTCCTGAAGAATAGAGAGGAACAACCCACTGTGGACAGTCCACCGAGGGGGTTGGAACACCTCTTGTGTTTGAGACAAACGTTTAGGAGACATTGTGGTGGTGGTAAAGAGCTCTGCTCGCTTGCTTCTCTTATTTCTGAGCTTATTTCACGAGAGCTCCTTACGGAAATCCGAAAAAGCCAGCAATTCCTCTGCCCTGACAGTCGTCCGAGGGCGTCACTTCGTTTCTGTAAGAGACTGGAAGAATCTGCACATCTGAAGTGTGGTCACGCAGGAGATGAGCTCCTGGGGGGCTGTGGGGAAACACTGTCATGGATTAGGGAAAAGTTTGCAGTTTTTCTTTGGCTAGGGGTGGGGGGAAGTCCTTGTGCAAAGCACGCGGCATTGAAAGGGCTTTTTCTCTTCTCCAGATCACAGACAGTACGCTAATCCAGCTTTCCATACACTGTCCACGGCTTCAGGTTCTGGTGAGTGTTCTAAGTGAGACTTTCAGCTTTTTCTTCCTCTAAACAAAGGGGTTTTAAGCACCACCCGTGGGGATTTGTCTCTTTGACTTCATAGACGTGTTGCGAGAGCTTGGAAGAATTCAGCCAGAAACTTGACCCTGCAGAACCTATTGTCCCTCCCCTACCGCTGGCATTCACCGTACTCCAGGCACCCAGGGTGTCCGAGAAGGGATTGGAGGACACTGGGTTCTCCTGGGACCAGCCTCTGGCTGTCCTCAGCACGCCCGGTCTGCTCTGCGTCCCCGCCTCTCATCGGGAGAACGCCCGTCCCCGCCTGGGAGGTTGGGGGGTGCAGTCAGTGGGTTCTCCTACGCCCCTCGGCAAAGGGACAGCCTGATGCTGTCTGCTGCCTCCAGCTCTGCTTCCTCCTCAACAGCTTCTAACATGCAGCCCCCCGCAGCGCGCCACGGGGCTGACGCTGCGTTTCTGCTGGTTCTTGCACCCAGGGACGGGGTCCTTCCCGTGATGCCTAAGGCTGCAGGTTTCACAAAGGTGGTTTCTTCACTAGCAGACTTAGTTATTCCATTCCTGTCCCATCTCCTGGCCCTGGGGGTCTCCTCTTTCAGCAGCTGCCTTTCCCACTGAGCTTCAGCTGTGAGTTTTCCCCATTGAAGGCCCCCCAGAGCCCAGTGGCTCCAGTGCAAGCCGAGAGTCTACAGACCTGTCCAAAACCAGTGTGGCAAACCAGCCCAAACCTCTGAAAAGTGGGTCACCTTCTCTCTCGTCCCACGGTGTCCCCAGGCAGGGTGCTGGTTTCTGCTGGCAGAGGCTGCTAACGTGCTGTGTTTGGGTGCAGAGTTTGTCCCACTGTGAGCTGATCACGGACGATGGGATTCGTCACTTGGGCAACGGTGCCTGCGCCCACGACCGCCTGGAGGTGATCGAGCTGGACAACTGCCCTCTGATCACGGACGCCTCCCTGGAGCACCTGAAAAGCTGCCACAGCTTGGAGAGGATAGAACTGTACGACTGTCAGCAGATCACGCGGGCAGGGATCAAGAGACTCAGGGTAAGAAAAAAAGAAATTAAAACCCTGCTGAGGTTGTGACTTGAACCCTTTGGTGGGGAGGAGGGAGGGCTGAGGTCTCAGGTTCCTCATCGTACGGTGCTCATTCTTAAATGGACTGAGAGAACCATCCCTGGATTTAGAACCATCCCTGGATTTAGAACCATCCCTGGATTTAGAACCATCCCTGGATTTAGAACCATCCCTGGATTTAGTAGCTGTCGTGAACTCGAAGATGGGATGGGGTTGAACTGGTAGTGAAGAGAGAGAACGGGATACTTGCTGTGTCCATGGAGTAGTAGCAGAGAGGAGCAGAGGAGCCCCAGCATGCGAGGTCTGGGAGAAAATCAGAGTCACAGGGTTGTGGTTGGAAGAAACCTTTCAGCTCCTGGAGTCCCCAGCACTGCCAGGGCACCACTGACCCCTGGCCCTCAGCACCACAGCTCCACGGGGGGCTTGGAAACCTCCAGGGATCACGGGGACTCCACCCCTGCCCTGGGCAGCCTGGGACAGCCCTGGACAACCCTCAAAGGGAAGAAATTGTTCTTCAGCTCCAACCTGAACGTCCCTTAGGGCAACTTGAGGCCATTTCCTTGTCCTGTTGCAAAATCCTGCTGGTCAGCTAAGAGTTCAGCTCCAGTTTTTGCGTGTTAGTTTGCAGTGTGAAGACCAGTGAGCCCGGCCCGTTCCAGCTTCTCCCCGACTCTTCCTCTGCCACCGCCCTCGGTCACTTGACGCGTTGTGTTTGTTTTTCAGACCCACTTACCCAATATTAAAGTCCACGCCTACTTCGCACCCGTGACTCCCCCTCCGTCGGTCGGAGGCAGCAGACAGCGCTTCTGCAGATGTTGCATCATCCTATGACACCGGACGTGGTCATCCGGGCAAACTGAGTATTTAATTACACTTGTAGAATTACGGTGGACACCAGTATCTCCAAGGAAAGCGATACCAGTGTCATTCGCAAGGGCCAGCGAGCAGGGCTGCGGTGCCAGGCCCCTGTAGCCACCCCTACACCACGTACATAAACACCCCCCACCCGCTCCCGCCAGCCCACGGACTCTGCGGAGCGGGAGCTGGAGCCGCGTTGGCTTTTTCTGTCGGATTGGTCTGATTCTGAACCATTCCTACTGGGCATGCTCAGACGAGATCCTTGCGGTGAGGAGGGGAGGGTTTTGCGAACCCAGAAGGACTCTTGCTGTTGTTGAGGTCGGAATAGTAACCGAAATCCTTGGAAATGGGGAGAGGGGGAGAGGAGAGGAACGTGCTTTAACCCTGCATCCGTTGTCCAGAAGAAAAAAAAAAAAAACTAAACCTGAAAATCCCAAGTTTTGTGTCCATTTTTCAGTGAGGGAGTGAAGCAGCAGCTGTGGAGACGTGATTTCCCTGCTGACCACCCTGAGCATGCTCACACTGGAGGTTCATCTCTTCTTCTGTGTTCTGTAGCATCCAGCTCAGAGGCTTCCTAGCTTGTGGTGGTAGAGCTTCAGATCTGTAATGTCAGGCTCAGACCCTACACCCTGGGATTTTCTTTTTTAATGCCTTTTTTTTTAAAAAACCCCAATTTCTAACTCATTGAATTTAGGAGTTTTTTGAGAGAGCTTTACCAAACGAAAGTCCTGAATCAGAAATTTACATTTTTAACAAGTCCTTTTTACCATTAGAAGCCTGAGCCTGGAGTGACCCCGTCGAGAGGATTTCTCAACAGCCCGTGAGCCGCGCAGCTCCTGCCGGCCGCTGGCCTGGTTTTAGCAGCCACTGGGTGTCCAAGTTTGTTCTGCATTTCGGGTTTTATCCCAGTGACAGGAGTATAGAGGGAGGGGGAAAGTTCTAGTCCCTGTCCCAGTGACTGTAAGTGCCCTGCTCCTGCCCCATCCCTCCGACCCTTCATCCTGCCCCCCAAGAGAAAGCAAAGCAGAACCTTTTCGCTTGTTGCCCTGATCAAGAAGTAACACCTCGGGGAGGGAGCAGGCCTGGAAACACCCTCGAGTATTGTCACCCTCACTGGCATGAGCCCGGGCTGAATTTGACTTTTCCATCTTCCACAGGTAAGTGTCTTGCCCCGGAGAAGGAACCAGCCCAGCGAAGGGGGGTTTGCAGTGTGATGCCCTTCCCGCCTCCCCGGGGCGGGTTCGGAGAGCCTGCTTTGGAGGCATTTCAGGCAGAATGGGCTCCAGAGGAGCGCAGACAGCCTGGCCCAGCTCTGTGAACTCCAGCTCCTCCGTGCTGGCGGTTCCAGATGGAACAGGGAGCAGATGGGCGGACGCCAGAGGGTTTAATGGGGCAGAACTGGGCCGAACTCTTGATGGGTTTGCGGGAGCTGAGCTGACGCGCGAGCGATTGGGCTCTGCCTGCGCCCCAGGGTGGAGGAGCACGTGTCTGTGAGGGGCTCCCCGCTGACCACGGCAGGATGGGGTCTGCAGGAGCCAGGGCTGAGGCTTCACCTCGATCCTGCAGTGGGGGAAGAGCCGGGGGCAGCCACATGAGGAGTGGCTCTTTCAGGGTCCCAGGGGCTTGATTTTCCACCGGGGGGTTTGCTTTGAGGAGGGGCTGTTGCCTCCCACCCTCCTTACCCCCGTGTGAGCCGTCGGACAGTCCAAAGGGTCGCTTAGTACCACCAGAGCTGTGTCCCCTTCCAGCTACACCTGAACTTGCCCCATCCCCTCTACCCGGCGAGCAGCGTGGTGCAGATACACGGTCTGCTGGGGGGGCCCAGTGCGCTGGCTTTAAAAGGACACTGTCAATTCGCTTTTAATCCCACCTATTTATTCAGCTCCTCCCTAGCACAGTGGATTCTCTCCCCTCCTCAATGAGCACGTTCCTGGATTTCATTTTCAGGACTCCTCTCTCCAAGGTGGTTGGGTTTTTCCAGGGTGGCAGAAGAGAAAGGCGCTCCCCAGGGTGCGAGGCTGGCTGGGGCCGGGCGATCGCGGTGCTGGCGCGGCTCGGAACGCTCTGTTTACCTGGTGCTGGGGCAGAGCTGAGAGGGATTTGTGCGCCAGGGTGTAGTTGGCTGATGGATTTCCTTGTAACAGAGCAGAGTTTTCAAGGGGAAACTCAAAACTACAGAACCCAAAGCATTTTATTTTGTTGTTTGGGGCTTTTTTGGTTGTTTCCCACCCCCCCTAAACAGGGCAGCAGCACTAAGGTAGCTGAAACTACTTGACAGTGTCCTTTTAAGTCAATTATCCATCTTCAAATGGACTCTTCCTTATGTTTGTATTTATAAATACCAATAAACACCATTTTCCAAGCCGTGTCTTACTAGAGGAATACCTTTGGGGAGCAAAACAAACCCTCCTGCCGGGCTGGAGCGGCGCTGGGCTGAGCCCTGGCCCTGGGTTTGATCTGGTGGCCAGAGAGGGGGCATCGAGCTCCGAGTCTCAGGACCCATCGTTTAGAGGAAGGTCTTTGTCCTGGCCTTTCGAGGGGTAAGTGATGCAGAGCGGTGGCTCCGCTGAGAGGTTCCATCAGGAAGGAGCCCTGACTGAAAATCCGAGTGGCTTGAAAGCTCCTGCTTGTGCCAAATGCACCTTTTCCAGCCTCCGCGCTGGAGCAGGCACGTCAGGTCTGGATGTCAGCCCCTGGCCCTTTCCTTGCCCTCCCCTGAGACTCAGCGACTGTCCCAGGGCCCCAGGCTGCCCCTTGGGGTCCCCCAGGCATGGAGCAGAGGCTGGGCCGGGTGTTGTCACCTCCAGGAGCAGCGTTTTGCTGTAACCTGGGTTACCTGTAACCGGCCACAGAGCTGGAGCTGCCCTGGCCTCGACCTGCCCTTGGAGGTCAGGGGCAGGCGGGTGCAAAGGGACCTCGCTGGGGGAAGAGCCTGAGATCTGGACTGGTGCTGCTCCGGCGAGCTGGGAGGAGATCTAGCCCAACCAAAAATGAGGCTTTTCTGCTCTTCTGAGACACGCAGCACTTTCCTCCCCGCTCCGTGACCAGTCCCCAAGAGGGTGAGGTTGTGGCCAGTGCGACACGGTCCCGGCCATGGCAGAAAGCAAAGCCTTTAACAAATTCCCACTTTCTAAACATCGCTGTAAATTCCCTTTTAATTTTATCGGTGGTGTTCGCGGCCGGCCCGGGGCGTGTCACGGGTTTTGGGTGGGTTTGGGGATGGGGTGCAGGGGGGAGCTCAGTATGACAAGGTTCTTTGCTGCAGTGTCCCGGGGTGGGGCTGTGCCCTGAGAGTCATGTTTAATTAAAACATCTTGGCCTCTGCTGGTGCAGGGCTGAGGGATCGCTTTAGGTGGTGTTGGGTTGGGTTTTTCCTCCTTTGTGTTCTTTTCTGGCAGCCCAGCCCCCTGGCCACAGCTTCTGTTCTCTGGGCTGCAGCCTGGCAGAGATGCCCAGCTCTGCTCGTGGGTGCCGAGCTCCCTGGGCTGCAGCTCAGGGAGTTACTCAGAGACAAAAAAAATTGGTGTGTAAGAGAGAAGCTGCTTTCCTCTTCCCCTCGCAGCCTTGGTCCTGCTCGGGCAGCCTGGGCTGGGCCTTCCCAGCCCCTCGCTTCTCCCAGGGACCCTTCCAGAGCAGCTGGCCAAGCCTGGTGTCTGCTGTCACCAGGAGACATCTCAGCACAGGATCCCATCAGCGGTGACACATCATCTGTCCCCTGGCAGTGCCCTGCAGCTCTGGTGGCGCAAGGGCAGCTGGGGATGCTGGCAGCACTGGTACTGCCCCCCTGCCCCAGCCTCCGTCGAGCTCTGGGGATTTATTTTACTTAAGAAGAAATACCTCCCCTGCTCTCAGCAGCTGTGAGCCAGGCTCTGCCAGCCCCTGCCCTGCCCCGGGAGGGCACCCAGGCTGCTGGGGAGCCCCTGGAAACACCCCCTTCTGCCAGCACCCCACCTTTCCCCGAGGCTCTTTGGTGCTGCACCCACCAACCTTCCTCCAGCCCTCAAGGTGCATCCGAGCTCACCTGGGGTTCCTCCAGCATCCTTCCCCCTCCTCTATGCACCCCCCCTGAGCCTTCCATCTTCTCCCCCTCCAGCTGCAGGGCCCGCGGGGTGGGGGCTGCTGCGCCCACCCACCCCCGTGCCAGGGGGGCAGGACTGGCCCCCTGGGGCTTCTAATGCATTTTTTGGTTTGAAGCTCGGGGGGGCTCCCGCTGTCTGTTCAGCCCCATGCACGGGGCACGCGCGCTGGAACCTTGTCATAGCTCCCCGGGTTAGCTGTGTAACGGGGTCTGTAAAGTACTCTAATGATGCTGTAATCTGTGCTTTCCTCGACACTGTGCACACATCCTGCCAGTCACTAAAAGTAAACAGATGTAGCGAAGTTGTTCCTTGTCTCTGTGACCCCCCCACGCATGAGCTCCATGGTCCAGCGAGGGAGGGGACGGTTGGGGAAGAGGCTGAGCTCCAGCTCCCTCCTCCTCCTCACCCTGCGTCCATCGGTGATGGGCCATCTCTGCCCCCCCTCCCCGTGATGCCAACACCCCGATCTCAGCCCCAGTCCGGGGGATGTCCCTGCACCCTCCCTGCTCTCGCCGAGTCCTCCAGCTCCTCTTTGACTGGGGAGACCACCTTTGTTTATCCTGAACTTGTTTATCCTGAACTTGTTTATCCTGAACTTGTCCTTTGCCCCACAAGTCGTTTCCTCCCTGTCTCGCTCTCCCCCAGCTCTGCCCTCCCTGCTGCCAGCGGCCGCACCACACGGTGCTCGGTGTTAAAAATAACCCAGAGACCGGAGGCTTCCCTGGGTTTTGCCAGCTGGGGCTGCCCCGGGCCCTGTGCCACAGCCGGCTCCATCCCCACGGGGTGAGCCAGGACCTGCTCTGCCCGGGCTGCCTCTCGCTGCCCCAGCAGCTGCCACGGGCTCAGGGGGGCCAGGGGCTGTCCCCATGCCCAGCCCCACTCCCCAACCCGGCCCAGCGGCTGCTCAGGCCACGGGGCTGCTCCCATCTCACAGTGGGTGCAGGACCCGGGGTGGGGACCCCTCGCCCAAACCCCAGGAGGTGCCGCAGGGACGAGGCCGTGCTCAGGATGGTTCCCTCCGTTCTTTAATGCGAAACGGGGACGAGGCGAAGGCAGCGCGGCGGGCGTGGGGACGCGGGGAGAAGGGGATGGAGGGGAGGTGGGATGAGACCCTTCCTCTTGCCACAAGGTGCCAGGTGAGCCTGGCAGGGATGGAGGGAGAGCAAACTGCTTTGGGAGGATGGGATGCTGGCCTCGGGCTCCTCTCTCCATCCCAGCTCTGAGACATCTCCCTTCCCAGGGGTGATGCAGCTCCCGGAGCCGGGTCCTACCGCAGCAGGAGGTGATATCCCTCCGGGCCGGGCGCTGCCCAAAGACATGGTTCAGCCAGGGCCATTGTTTCCTGCCACGGCCCCTGGCCACCATCTTACCTTTGCCAATGGCCACCACGAAGCACGTCTCGTCCAGGAGGTTCCTGAGCATCTGCAGGGCCATGGGGCAAGGTGAGGGGGGCTGGGCTGGGGGTGCCTGTCCCCTCCCAGAACCCAGATCCTTGACCCACTATAGCAAGAGGCACCCACAAGGGCTGAGCCTCTCTGGGAGCAGGTTGAGGACCCTGAGGGACTGAGATGGCTGCAGTGTCTGGCACCACCAGGATGTCCCCCCTGGTTCTTACCGCGTCGCTGACGAGGATGTGGATGCCGGAGGGTCCCTGCCGGGACACCTGCAGGATCTGGCCCACAGGCAGCCCCAGCAGCTCTGCCAGCTTCCCAGTCAGCTCAGCCACCGTCAGCTCCTCCAGGTGCAGCTCCTGGTACAGCCCTGGGGACAGGGCACTAAGCACGGACCCTCCACCCTCACACTCCCCTCATGCCCACCCACCTACCTGAGCACCCATCCTCTGTGCCCTCCACCCCGCTGGTGGGATCCCGCGACACATAGAGGGTCAACCGGGGCCGTGGGCACCTGCGGAGGCAGAGAGGGGTCTGGTGGGGGGCGCAGGGTCCCTGCAGTGTGTCCCAGGGGTCCCCAGAGAGAGGCACCACAGAACCCCACGGATCACCCGAGCCTACCTGCCGGTCAGCGCGTTGCAGAGGCGGATGCCGTCGGGGGCCCCGCAGATCTGGATCAGGTCCCTGCGGGAGAGCTTCAGCAGGTCTGCGCCTGCGGAACGGGGGTCTCGGGTCAGAGCTGCAGGGGCTGTCTCTGCCCCCCCACCCTGGCCTGGCACTGCCATGGCCTCACCTGCGAAGCTGGCAAAGACGCGGGCGTAGGCGGAGAAGCGGCGCTTGTGCAGCCACTGCTGCGTCTCCAGGGGGGATGCGCAGGGGCTCAGCACCTGCAGGAGTTGGACCCTCAGCCGGGGCATGAACCGGGTGGGCCCGTTCTCACCCAGCCTCTCCTGGGGAGCCAAGGAGGGGGGTTCAGGGGTGCACGATGCTGCACCGATGGCACCTTCACCTCGCCAGGACCATCCGCGGGGCTCTCGGCAGCGCAGGCGGGAGACGGGCACACCCTGTGGGAAGCGGGGCCAGGGCTGAGGAGGGGACCCTGGCAGTGGGGAGAGTTCCGGGGGGGACCCCCACTTACCTCTCAGGGCTCAGCAGCTTGAAGGGGTGAGGAGACGGCAGCCCCGGGGTGCCCGGGGGGCTGTGGGGTGTACCCAGTGCATCCGGCCATGGGGCGCACTGAGGATGGAAGGAAGGGGATCAAAGGGAGCAAGGTCCCGGGAGGGCAACTCGGGGGGGAACCCTGGCACACGGGGAGGGCTGCCAGGGCCGGGTCCCACCTCAGCCAGCACGGTGCTCTCGTAGGCCGGCTGGAATTTCTCCCGCTCCGGCGCCGGCTGCTTCTCCACCTTCTCCCGGTCAGTCTTCTGCTTCCTATCGGCCCCCTTGGGCTGCAGGGGAAGGGGGGGCTGAGCCCCCAGGACCACCACCGCGACAGGGACCCCGGACCCCCGGGCATCCAGACCCCAGTGCACCCAAACCCATGGGGTGCATCCCCCCGGTACAGCCCCCCCACCACCTGCACCCCCGGGGAGCCACCCCATGCACATAGTGGGATTTCCCAGGAACAGGGTGGGGGGTACTGGTCACCCTGGAGTCACCTGTACCCCCCCCTCAATACCTTGAACACCTTGACGAGGCAGCTGGAAGAGTGGAGGTGCTCGGGGGGGTCCCCCTTGCCCCCCACCCCAAAGGTGTCGATCTGGATGCGGAAGGGGACCCCTTTCTCTCCCCCGTTCTTCCGCAGCGTGAACTCGGTGCTGATGCAGTGAACCTGGCCGGGGGGAGAGGGGTCGCGGGTGGTTGCTGTCGCCCCTCCAGACCCCCCAGACTCCCCCCAGACGGTCCTGGCCCCCACCTGCACAAAGACCGACGTCCGCCTCGAAGGGTCCCAGAGGAACTCCACCGTGTTGAGCAGCGTGGGGTGGATCTGCGGCTCGAGGATGCCGACGGAGAGCGGGATGTCTGCGGGAGGGGGGTGAGCACGGGTGCCCCAGAAGTCCCATCCGCCCCCACCCCCCCAGGCCCCCAGCCCTCACCGATGTCGAGGATGCGGTCACCCGGGCGGCTCCACCTCCAGCCCTCCAGCTGCTGCTGCTCCGAGTACTGTAACCGCCGGTCGTGGAACACGATCCGCACCACGCTCTGCGCGGCACGATCGGGCCACGGTCACGGCGGAGGGACGGGGCCGGACCGGGGCTGAACTGGGGCTGGACCAGAGCTGCGCTGGGGCTGGACCAGGGGATGAACTGGGACCGAACTGGGGCGGAACTAGGACTTAAGGTCAAAGCTTTGCCCCATGGTGTGCCCCGGTTCGGGGGGAGGGGGTCCCTCCCCACCATCTCACCTTGAGCATCCTCCGCCCCTCCCCGCCGGGCTCCACCCGGGGGTTCCCCATCATGCGGATCTCATACGACTGCCCTGCAGGGGTGGGTGAGCGTAAGTGGGTGCTGAGCCCCCCAAAAAGGGGGTGACCCACCCCCCGGGGTGTCCCCAGCTCACCCTGGTTGAGGTAGGTGAGGGTCTCCTCGTGGTGCCGGACGGCAGGAGAAGTTGGGGCGCAGAGAATGTACTGGAAAGCCGGGCAGGGGGGCTGCGAGGTGGAGATGCCGTTGGGTTCCTCCTGCTTCAGGTAGGGCAACACGGGGGGGTCCCTGCGAGAAATAACCCCCCTCGGAGGGTGGGCACTGGGCTGTGCCTCAATTCCCCTCCCCCCAAATTATAATTTAGGATGGGGGGGGGGTTACCTGAGCAGCCCGGGGCCGGACATGGGGTACATCTCCCCAGCACTGGACCAGTAGTGGTCAGGTTGACCATGCCAGAAGAGCATGGTGGGGGTGTCCAGAGGCGGTGGGGGGGGGGAACACACGACACACACACACCCTCCACACACAAGGTTGGCAGCAGGGAAAGACAACCTGGTCCCCCCCCCGGCTTTTATAGGAGTAGGGAAGGGTAGCGAGAGTGAGGTCGGCCCAGTTTGGCCCAGATAGATCCAGTTTGCAGAAGGGGTTGACAGTAAATAGTGGAGGGGGGGGACACACCCCCTGTGTTTATTGTCAATACAAATATGGGGGGCACCGGGTGGGGAGAACAACAGGGTGGGGGCTGACGCTGGGGGGGGTCCCGCTGGCCGGTTCCCAGCACCGTGTGTGTGTGTGTGTCCCCAAGCCCTGTCCCCTTGTCCAAGGACATCTACCCCCCCCTGTCCCCCCCCCAGCCATTCCAGTCCACCCTGTCCAGGGCGAGAAGCCAAGTCCTCCCTGTGCCAGCCCGCGAGGCCCCCGCTGCATTTTAATTCATTTAATTTCGCCCAAATTTGGCTCATTTTGGGGAGAAAACAAAGGAGGGGGGGGAGTTGCTCGTGTAGGGCACTGACCCCCCCCCGCCACCACCCCCGGAATAGCGGAGGGGGGGAGGGGGAAGGAATGGCTGCTGCCCCCCTAAGTGTCAATGAGGAGGGGGGGGGTCCCTGGGTGCTGCCCCCGCCCCCTCTGCCAGGCACCCCCGTACACAACGACTGGTGATGGGGTGGGGGGGCGCAAGCCCCGCCCCATGAGGGCCGGCAGCCAATGGGGAGCCAAAGATTAGCATATCTCGCCATTCCCCCCGGCGGGGAGGGGCCGCCGGTAGCTTGAGCGTGGCTGTCGCGACCGGGTCGCGGCGCTGTCACGACAGGGGGCGGGGGGGGGGGGGGGGGGCGGGCGCGGGGGGGG
>JANIJG010024109.1:0-32742 GCA_024611175.1 Megaceryle torquata | reverse complement strand
AAGAGAAGAGAAGAGAAGAGAAGAGAAGAGAAGAGAAGAGAAGAGAAGAGAAGAGAAGAGAAGAGAAGAGAAGAGGGTAGGTGAGCCCAATGCCAGCATCAGGCAGCAGCAGTCACCTGTGGAGATGGCCAGTCTCCCCGTGTGCTGTCACCTCCAATCCAGCCCATTACTCAGACCCTGTTTTGAAAACCCTTTTAGAAGTAGCTCCAGGAGCAACTACAGAGCAGTGGAGAGCATGGAGAGCACCTCTTCGCTTTGCATCTTGCTAACCAGTTTGCACAGGCACTGGCACTACTGGCGACTGAAAGCTGCCCCACAACTGCCACCAAACCTCTTGTGTCCTGCACTCTGGCAGGTGTCAAAACAGCAGCATCTGCATTGGAAGAGCCTTGTCTCCTCCTGAGTAGAAGCTCAGGGCACAGCACAGCCACCTGGACCATGGCAAAGCAGCTGCTGGTGCTTTTAGGGGAAAATGAAGCTACTCCTGCTTTGGTGCCCTAAGAGTGACATTGGGGGTTGTCCAGCTGCCCTGGGGATCAGCAGTAACAGAGTGAGGAAGAGACAGCAACACACACAGCCTCATGCCTGGTCAGTGTGGCTGCTCCATACCCTGTTCCATCCCTGCCACATGGCACTGAATGCTTGGACACAGTGCCTCTGGGAAAGCTGCACGTCCTGCATGTCTCATGGCACCACCAAGGCAACACAGATGCTGGTCCCCGCATTGCACATCCAGGATGAGGACAATGGCCTGGAAACGAATCAATGTTCAGGTGCACACAGTGTGAACTGTAGGAACTGAGCTAAAAGTCTCCATGTAACCACAGAAAGGAGTTGAGACCTGCTCTGCTTCTACTGGGCTCCCAGCCGCTGCCCAGCCACAAAGCCCCACGGCTGCATCTGGCACACACAGGAGCAAGGACTGGCACCAGCTGGCCCTTCCTGCACTGCCTGCCTGCCCTGCTGATTGCTGCCTACACCAAGCCCTTGGATCATGATGGGTTTTGCCCCAGTGTCCAGGTTTAAATGTGGAGGGGAAAGGTCTGGTGTGACTCCTTCTGGTATTGGCTGCCCAGGGGGAGTTTTCTGGTGATGAGGGAAGCAAGTTTATTTGCAGAGCAAATGGATTTTGGAGCAGGTAAACATCCGAGCATGTGAGAGAGGCTACAGGGGCAGGAGAACATAGGTGGCTCCCCTCCTGAAGTACCCTGTAAGGGTTTCCTCTGACACTCAACAAGAAGGAAAATGGATTTCAACCCCAGCTGCAGGAATGTAAAAGACAGTGTTTCTCTTCTTCTCTTCTCTTTGATTTAATTGGGATAATCTGGGTTTATTGTTCCCATAGGCTGAGGAGCCTGCGTGCCATGCTCCCCACCAGGTTTAGAACACCCAGTGCCACACCAAAAGACACTCCTGTGCACACACCCACTCCCATTTTGGATTTGTCACCTGCATTCAGCCCCATCCCAGAAGCAGTGGAAGAAAGGAGGAGGGGGTTGGCAGACACAGCAAGGATAAGGGAGAGCAGCTTCACAGCCCAATAGCTGGCTATGGACTGCCAGCCTGGCCGTGCCTCCAGCACTGGGGGCTGCAGGGGGCTGGGAGCTGCCCCTGTGCTGGGATGATGTTCTCCCCAGCATCCTGCCTCTGCCCTGCTGCAGAAGGGAGATGTATCAGGTAGACAGACCATAGCTGTGCTGCCACCAAGTATACTGGGCACAAAGTGTGTCTATGGAAAATCCTGAATGGCCACGGGATTCAGATACTCCTCATGGGCTCTCCAAGGCTGGCGCTCTTCAAACCTGCCTTACAAAAACCTTTGTTCCCTGGGTGGTCAGAACACATGTAGCAGGTCAAGGGTCCCTGTCCTCATCACTGCCAGCTCTGGGGGACACAGATGTTACCTTTCCCCTATCTCTTCTGTCCCCTCTGCTCAGGGGCATCCTGTGCTACTCTGGGATACGATGTCCTTTGGACTTTCAGATGTGTCCCTTACCTGTTGTGGCTTGTCCCTGCTTCCCTGCTATTACTCTTGTGCCTGCTCCAGAAAAAGTCTTGGAACAACTTTGGCTCCCCCTTCTCCCCAAATCTTCCCATGGGAACACAGGCAAAGGCTTTTATTTTTAGACA
The DNA here is from genome assembly GCA_024611175.1 of Megaceryle torquata. Classification (NCBI taxonomy): domain Eukaryota; kingdom Metazoa; phylum Chordata; class Aves; order Coraciiformes; family Cerylidae; genus Megaceryle; species Megaceryle torquata. The sequence continues at coordinate 30,612 of JANIJG010024109.1, read as the reverse complement.
AGCCATACATACATATATATATATATATATGTAACTGTGTGTGCGTGTGTGTGTTCAATTAAAAATAGCAAAGCAGTCAAATTCTCCTGCTCTGTTTGATATGCCACAAGGGAAAAGATCCTGGTGCTGAGATCACAAGGAGCAGCTGACACCAGTGTTCGGGATGTCTTTTGATCAACTCCACAGATGTGACATGTCCCCATTGGTAACAGGGCTGGGTAAAAATAAACTCCTGCAATCTAATGCTGCTGAGCTGCCCCTCTCTGGGCACCTGGAGGCAGGAGTGTCCCGGCACTGCCACGCTGTGTGTGGCCATCCTGAGGAATGGCAGTGGATGCTCCCAGGTTCCTGGCTAGCACAGGTCAGGAGTGCCTGAAATCTCAGCTCTGCCTGCATCAGATCTGTCTCCTCAGAAGAAGTGGGGAGAGTCTTTGTGCAGTGTAGCCACCTGCCTGGGCACCCAGCGCAGAGCATCCCAACGTGAAGCTATGGCTCCAGCCAGTGTCCTGTGCTAGAAGGGGTCATCTAACCAGCCCAGCCACCAAGGAGTTGAGTATCTGGAGAGATTCCACCACTCTGAGCACTGCTAGCCCAACACTGAGGCACTGACAGCAAAGCCCATCTGGGCTGGCTACAGAGGTGGGGAGAACACAGCCCCCTACCCAGGGAGCAGGTGACAGCAGCAATGGGGTGGCTGCCTGTGGGCACTGGACCTCATCTGCTCTGACTTTCCCTTTTCCCACCCTTTGCATTTCCTGCTGCCTTGGGAGAGGAGTGAACTTTTGTTCTAATTTTACTTGGGAGTTTGTAGGAAGATCAGCCATGGGTTCTTGGTGTGCAGCCAGCAAACACCCATGGAGACATGCTCAAAAATTCAGAGGCATCCTCCAGTCCAGACACCTGGCCTGTATGCACTGCAGCGTGGCTGCAACCAGAAAGCTGCCGGCAGCTCATTGTGACTTGTTTGATGAATCCCCACTCCAGAGAAGAGGGATGCCCAGGCAGCTACAAGGGTGCCTCTGTGCCACACACCTACAGCCTTTGGGGAAGCAGAAGCCCGAGCCTGAGCATCCTCTCTGGCATCAGGAACACCCCACAGCAGCACCATGCAGGCACTTGAAAGCCAAAGCTAAAAGTTGGAGGGCATCTGAGGGAATGGCCTCCATTCAGAGACTTTCTCCTCAGCTTTCTTTAAAGCATGAACCAACTCTGCCCTCAACCCCAGCAGAAATGCAATCACAATTACAGAACAAAGAGGCAGCTGATATTCGCTTGGGTGTCGCAAGGAGCTTTGCCTCTGCAGAGGCTTTGCTTGCTGGGAGGACAGAACATTAACATTTTTATTCATTTACTGATGAGTTCGGACAGCTCTTCCCTGCTGCAAGGGGTTTAAAACTTCAATCATTGCCCCAGGAGGTTGTCAGGGACCCTTGCACCCAGGTTTGTGCTCATTTCATGCCCTTGCTGAGGCTGGCCAGGTCCAGCAGCAGTTGTGCTCTGCATGCCCAGGGACAGCCAGGAGAGCAGGAGGGCTCTGCACCCACCATGGCCACACCACCCCCTGCCAGCCCCACTGTGCATGTCCACCACAGCAAAGCTGGCAATAGTGAGAAAGCACAAGGGACAGTCTCCAAGCTGAGAGTCAAGGACATCCAGAGGTTATTTCAACAACTCTCCAGTCCCAGGAGCCTCGGCTGCACCTAAATGTTCCCAAACAAGTACAGCAGAGCCTCTCCCTAAGTACTGCATGTGAGGAGGGGCTGGCTCCCCCATAGCCTGCGCTACACCTTCCCCTGGAAATCCCACCCAAGCAATCAGTCTGAGAGCTTCTGGTGGCTCCTTGGTCAGCATCTCTTTGGTTCCCAGGGCTGCAAATGGACAAGCTCCCAGGTTGTCTGGGAACTGCACCCACCAGGGCAACTGGTGCTCTGAGTCCCTGTCCCTTTGCAAAGCCCCCAATTTTTGCCCTTCCTGGGGCAGTAGCAAGGTGGAGTGGACCGAGGAGCTGGTGTATGGCTTAGCTCCATCTCCCTGCCCAATCACAAGGGTGGCCGATGCAGGCATCCATCTATAGTGCCCCCACCATCTTCGGCACTTGTCCTGGGCTGTACCTGCATCAGAGAGAGGGTGGCCGCTGTCTGGAGTCACATCCAAGGACCACAGCTCAATGCTGGCTCCCGATGTCATGAAGACAGCAGGTGGGACATTTCCTTTTTCAGCTCTTTTTCCTTCTTTGGAGCGGTATTAACTCTGGTACGGGAGCATGTGAGCTCTTATCTCTGCAGAGACATGAGGTTCCTCCCTAAGCCCAACTCTAATTCAAAAACTCAAGAGCAGACCTTGGCTCCATGTGTGTGCAGCCAACTTGCCTGGGGAGCAGGCAGCGCACAGCCCTCCTGCCTGCCAGCCTGAAACAGGCACCTGCCACCCACAGTTCAGCAGCCTTCAGGCAAATGCTGATGCTCTGGGTTTTTGCCTTCCCTGAGGCAAGCCTGAGAAAGAAGCAAAGGTGCAATGTCACCTCCAGACACCATCTTGGAGGAACCGCAGCCTGGCTGCCATGCAATAGCAACCTAAACCAGGGAGAGCAAGAGAGCACAGATGGCTGCTGCTTGCGCTGCTTAACTGTCTCAGAGGGGCTGGGGACAGGGCAGTGACCGTGACAAAAACATTTGCAGGTCCTCTCCTCTGTTACATCCAACAACAGCAGTGGTAGAAATTTCCCTTATCTGCAAAATCCCTGGATACAGCCCCTTGAAGTTGTGGCCAAGTATTTTGCAGCGAGGCTCCAAGTGCACCAGCCGATGGCACACGCATTGTGCTCATGCTTAGTGAGGCTGCAAAAGTTTCAGCTTCTGAAGCCTGCCGGCACGAAAGAGCCGCTGGACAGGCACAGCACCTTCACAGGAACTTAATCCTTCTTAAACCTGGGAGGACAGATTTTCATTGCTGCCCGTATACATGGCCCCAGGATGCTTTGCAATTGCCTTGCCCCTCACATGCCCCTTTGCTGTTGGGAAAAAAAGGAAGGAAAGCAGCAGCTCCTTCGAGGGGCCCAAGGAACCGGCCAGAAACAGGCAGCCCATCTCCTCGACAAGAAGTCAAAGCAGTGACTCAGCCCTGCACGGAGCCTCCTCCCTCCCCACAGGCGAGTGCCTACCCAAAGCATTAAGGGATAAATATACATCCACACGTGCTGGAGACAGAGCCCCAAATTAGCCAGTAGCATTTAGGACGGGACCCAAACCAGCAGAAGGTGAGAAATGCCGAGAACACGAAGTGCTGGCTCCTGCCAGCCCTTGCTCAGCGGCATGGGCAGCACCAGATCCCTGTGCCCATGTTCATGGCCGGCCAGGGAGTTTCTTCCTCCTCACCCTCATCCCAGGCTTGCCTCTAAAAAGGAAAGAAAATCTTGGGCAGTGGTTTTGAAGGGAGCCGTCTGGGCTTATCAGGGAAATCCTGATAAAGACTGCTTGAAACGGGGATTACAGCCATGCAGGCAGACGGGCACCACGCAGCTGCTTCACCGGGATGAATTCTTCCCCAGACGAGCGGCAGCGGGCTGGCTGGCGCTACACTGGGCATGGCTGCCCCTGGCTAGCTGCTTTGGGCAGGTGGGAGCCCCACTCTGGCAACAGGGACGGGTGCCTCAGACCCCCAGCACACTCCTGGACTGCCCCAGCACCGAAGTGGAGAGGTGATGGGGGCACATGGCCACCGTGATGCACGCCAGAGCCAAACCCATCCCCATCCACCCCTGGGGTGCACCCTACTGTCCCTGTAGGTCCCACCAAGGGGATGTGGTCCTCATGTGGTCAGGCCACCAGCATCCTAGGGAGGCAAATCTGGGTGCCCCTTATCATCCCAAGATGTACCAGCTTCCTCCAGCCTTCCCAGACCAGAAGGACCTGTATTGGGTGGGCAGCCACCCTCCAGTACTGGGGAGGATGGCAAAGGTGGAGATGAAGGAGAGAGCTATAAATAAGTGTAAATACAGCAAGGAGGCACCTGGCCAGAGCTGTGAAGGTCACCGGAACATGTGCCAGCAGATAAGCAACCCCCCTTCCCACTGGCATTTGACAAAATGTCACTGTGAATGAGGGAGAGGTGGTGTCAGGTTGTGCCTTGGCCTGGCCACCCCTCACTACCCTCCAATATTTATAGCCTGAGAGCCCCAAAGCAGAGGGTGAGCGGTCCTCCTAGGGAGGCAGTGAAGGCAGAGGGGACCCTGCCTGCAAACCCACTGATGTGACATGGCAGCAGAGACAGGAGGAGCACAGAGGCAGGGCTGTGCAGCAGTAGGCTGCAGCTCCCTCACCCACTGCCCCAGCTTTGCACAGGAATCTCCCGGGCTGCTGGGTCTGCACAGAGCTATGTAACACCCCGCTGTCCTGAGAGGGCATTTCACCCCCTGCACTCTATTGATTTTTAATTTATTTTTAATTTCTACTAATCTGTTTTAATGATTCAGCCCAGCCAGCAAGAGGAAAAACCAGCCCTTAAAGCCTGGATAAAATAAATAGCGGCTTGATTCTTTCCACTTGACCGGCTCAAAACCAACGGCTGCTTGTCTGCACTGCTGTGGCATAGGGGAGCCCTGTGCCGGACACCCGCTCCAGCACGTGTGGAGCAGCCACTGTCCCAACACAGCCCGCAAAGAGCAGAGCAGGTGCAGGTGGCACCAAGCCCCCGGCCCCGTGGCACCAGCCCGACGTGCCGCAGCCCGAGCGTGAATATGGTCTCGCTCACTGACTTTTGTCTTACATTAGAAGGGTATAATTAAGATCAATCATGAGATGCCAGTAATAGGAAATATTAAACATTAACTGCAAACAATAAACATGAACTTGCCAGGATATCTTTGATATGGAGGAAAGATGGAAGAAATGGCACTAAACTATCCTTGAGTCACAAGAGAGAAAGAAAAGAGCCTGAGATACTGGTAATAATGCCCTGAATAAACAACACTTTGCTGGAACACTTTAAACAAAGGTGTGTCTGGTTTAGGAAGAAGGGCAGCAGAAAGTATATCACAGGTTACAGAGCTACATGTTCATACTACACTCAGCAACTGTTTATTTGGGTTCCAAATTACAGAGCCCACTTCATTTCTGCCTGAGCTTCAGGACGGGCCAACACAGGGCTGCAGGACACGCCGGTGCTGCAGGCAAGACCCTACAGCCCTGCACAGATCCCAGAGCACGTCCCCACCACAATCAACCCCCAGCACAGCACCACTGAGCACCAGGCAAGGGCAGGAAAGGAGAACTGATGGTTGTTTTGCCCCATATAAGGAGAGGTAGACACGGCTCCTCTCAACACTGGCTCATGGAAATGGCACCTGGTGACTGTGGCTGCTGCCAAGCCCTGTGCTGTGCTGGCCCCTGCAGCTGCCATGTCCCCAGGATATGGTCTGCCAGGCAGAGGGCAGTCCAGGCAGTGCCAGCACGCTCCAGCACACACAGCGTGCTGATAACAGTGCCTCCCAATGCAAGGGAAGTGTGACAGCTTTATGCTGCACCCTTCAAGCCAAACAGCAGCACCCTATGGCAACCCTGACAGCAGCCAGACCAGCAAACACCACCCACCACTCAACTGATCCCAGCACAGCAGGGAGCAGCACTCCCAAATACTCCGGTGCCAGTGGCTGCTGCCAGCCTTGCCTCAGTCACCAAAGGGTGCTGCTGCAGGCAGTGGAGCTGGCACTGCTCAGTGGCATCAGCCAGGCAGGGCATGGGCCAGCTTCTGAACCCTGGTGGTGTCTTCTAAGAAATTCTTTGTTATCTGCCCCAAAACCAAAAGCAGGACCAACAGACAACAACCTGAACATGCTGAGCTGTGTACAAAAGCACAGTGAGAATTTAAATGTTCCATCAGCTCAGGAGGTCTCCAGCTCTGCCATGCATTCCCCTGGTAGGCAGGTTTTGCTCCAGCATGATGCTCACGTCCTTGACACAGCATTTCTCCAGCATGGGGCAAGGATGGCACAAGAGGTGGCACAAGCCCTGCAACCTCAAGAGACTCCACACAGAGGATGCCCAGCAGGACAGGGAGCAGTGAGGACCATGGCCAAGGCTAGGGGGTACACTGACACCCCAACTCACGGCCAGAGGTGGCAGGAAACATGGCCTCCTGAGACAGGCTGAGGAGCCCTGGGATCTGGGGTGCCCCTGAGCTCCAGCCATGCTGGTGGCACAGGAGGGCCAGGCTGTGCCATGAGAAGAGGCAAGTGCATGACTCACCAAGGAGCTGCCTATTAGCCAGCTCTGCCAGTCACAAAAATTCCCCATGATGGCAAGGAAAGGAAAATATAAGGGGGTGATTATTTTCAGACCTTCCTCTTCTGATGTCCTCACAGCCAGCAGGCACATGATGGCTGTGGGCAGACAGATGCCAGTAAGGAGGCTTGCACACCACAGCCTGATGTTACCCCTCTGCCAGGTCTGTGGCCAGCATCTGCAGGATGCTCTTCACCTCCCCTGGCCATACGCACCTTTCTGGATGTTGCCGATGCTCCCATGCAGAGCAGAGACTGCCTGGGCAGCCTGTCCCCTGCCGGGAACACTCCCAGTCCCTTTTGGCAGGGAGGTGGCAGGCAGGAGAGGGAGGAAAGCACATCTCCTGCCTGCCTGCCTGCAGGTTGTGTACTGAAGCTCAGAGAGGTGAGGAGGACTTCCCCACCACAGAAGACACAGAAGCCCTGCACTGCTCAATGCCACCCGTGCCACTGGCAGCAAAGCACCCTCTTAGCGCTAATCAGGACGAGGCGGGAGACAGGGAAGGTTCAAGCTTGGGTTAAGAAGGCGCAAGGAGGATCTTCCCGCATTAGCCTGACCTCCCAGTGGGTCCAGCCCTGACGCTCTGCTGCCACAGGCACGCTCCAGTGAGGCACCGTGTCCTGACGAGAGTCAGGGCACCATCACCAAACCAACACACTGTGACCCTCAACAGACCCTTTCTCCTGTCAGAAGTTGTGCTGACCCTCCTGCTTGGGGGGGGCTTTGGGGAACACCCTGCTGTGCCCAGCTCCCACATGAAAAACAGAGTTTTAAATTGAAGGCACCAGACCTCGAAGGATGGAAACCACTGTGGAAAGAGCAAAACTGGTCAGATCTGTCCATACCCTCCTGCCAGGCCTGTCTGCACGTGCCTGGGCCCATATCCCGGTGGAGGTGGGAGTGCCAGCCCTGCCCAGCCCTCCCTGCCAGGTGGGTGGGTGCTGCTGGCCACCCCTCGCTGCATTGCCCTACTGCCTGCACCAGCTCCTGCCTGCTGCCCTGCACAAGGCCCTGGCACGCCATGGCCTGGCCATGCTGCCTGCACCTCAGGGCTCCCCATCACCAGGGTCCCCTGCAAGAGCAAGGAGAGGGGTCCTCCCCACCCCTTCTCCTGAATCATGGGCTCTCTCCTCCCCCTGCTCTGGCTGGGCCCATCAGCTGGGCACTGCAGTCCCCTGATTAAATTACTGCCCATTTTCTACACAGCGCCTGGAGGTGTCCTGGCCGGAGGAGATGCGTCACCACCCACCATGGTCATCGCTTGGCTCCATTCCGGCACAACTCTGCCCGCACTCTCTGGGAAAGCCAGCGAGGGGGAGTCATGGAGCCTGGGCATTGGTGGGCAGGCATGGCACAGGCACCTCCACCTCCAGGGCTTGCCCAGGGAGGTCTGTGCCAGCACAGCACCTCAAACCTGCAGAGAGTTGGGTCAGCTGCATCAGCCCTTTAGTGACCCAAACCACCTACAAAAGTTACGGGGAAGGGGGATGCTGCGCAGATGGGTATTTTCCACATCAGCAGACCCAGCAGCAGGCTGTGGAATGTGGGCATCATCCATGACAGGAAAGCACCAATATGAACTGATCAGTGGTATTGATACTATTCCAGTTATTACAGTGGGGAAACTGAAGCACAGGAAGGTGAAATGAGCACAGGTTATAGGAGGTCCCATGACCATGGGCTACATACATGGCTCACAAGATGGCTGGTGGAAGCATTGATCCTTGAGCAGCAACTCTGGGGCTACCGTGCAGGCGCTGCCAGCACCCGCTGCACTTTCACTAGCACAACCTGTTTGGCTTGGGGATTTCCTGGTGCTACACCAACCTGCACAAGGCTTTGCTGTGCCTGGGTCTGCATTGGACCATTGATGGAGTCCCAGGAAGTGGCGGGTGTCCCAGCCAGGTCACCTGCCCCCAGGGACCTGGGGCTCTGTCCCTGATTTTTGGCTCTGCAGGGAGCATTTCTGCCAAGCTGGCTGCTCCTCTGAGCTTTCCCCGGTGTCAGGACCAGGCATTTGCTCACTTCTCCACCTCTGTAAACAACTGACTCACCCCAGAAAGAAACTGCTCCAAGATTTCCAGATAGAAAAATCCCTCCGAGGGCAAAACACTCCTCCGGGAGCATATGCAAATCCAGGCAATCACCCACATACACAAAGCTTTGCACTACTGCAAATTCCCCCCTGCAAGGCACCACACCTTTCCCCTCCCCAAAACCCCAGCCCGACAGGCTCCAGCGGGAGCTGCATGCCCAGGTGGGGTCTGCCCGCACCCTGCTGCAGCGGCTGGGAGCTGAGACCCCTCTTCCCTGCCAAACCAGAGGGGGTGAAGCCCACAAACATTACTTCCTAAGTGTAAATCAGACCCTTTTACCCACTCCATGTCCTGTGCCAGCTCCCTCACAACCCTGCCCTGAGCTTGCCTGCTCCCAAGACTTGTACCCCACTATTTTTGGACTAGATGATCTTTCAAGGTCCCTTTCAAGCCCAAACAGTCTGTGATTTTTGACCCTAGCTAATCCAGGGATCAATATAAAGCCAGAGACACCAGGGCAGACTGACTTGAAATCCAGATCTGAAATCTGTATCCCACAACCTGGTGGCCAGGAACCAGTCTGACCCAGCATCTCTGCCCCTGGGTCAGGAGCATCAGAGCCAAGGGTCCTCTCTGGAAGGTGGCCAGCCACCTCTGCCCTGGCAGTGTCATGTCCCAGATGGCTGAATCACCATGCAGGTCTCGCAGGGGTTAAGGCACCTGCTTGGTGTGCCACCTTCATACACCTTGAATGGTCCCATTGCCTGACAACAGCTCCCCAGTCATGTGAGCAGCTTCAGTTACTGGCCCCACTGCCACCTTTGCACCTTGCTTTTATTCCGTCCATCTACCAGCTCCAGGGAGGCCATCCTCCTTTCTCAGCTGCCTCCACTCCCTGTGGCAGGGGCTGCCATGTGGGAGCACAGCCAGGTGTCCTTGGGCAGAGCCTCCAATGTCACCTTAGAGGCGAGCACGACAGGTCCAGCAGGGAGGCAGGGCAGGGAGGCAGGTGGCTGCGCTGAGCATGGCACTGGCTGGGAAACTTCACAGTTCACGGGGCCATGCAGGCTGAGCCTGTGGGTCACACCCCCCCATGGCCGCCACTTCCAGAGGTGAATGATCCAGCCCTGCACCTCCGAGCCCCTGGCAGCATGGGCACGGCGAGGACAGCAGCAAGCAAACCCCTCTGTCTCATCATCCAGTGCTTCTCTGTGAGTGCAGTTTCCCACCGTGGGTGACCGGGTGGAGCCGTGTGTCCCCAGATCCGGCCAAGCTGTGCTCGGTTATGCAAACTGCAACGGGAGCTGTTTCAACTAGTTGGACTGCTGCCTGGCAGTCAGGTGCCTTCTTCCTCCTCCTCCTCCTCCTGAAACGGCTGCCAGTCCTCTCTGGGCAGCTGCCTGGGCTCCCTGGGTCCCTTCATCCCCACACTGAACATGCCATGCCTGCTGTGAGCAAGGGGCCATCTCCTTCCCATGAGAAGGAGGCAGGGGCAGGGGCTTGCCGTCCCCCAGCACAGCGTGCTGCTATGCCCCAGTGCAGCTGTGAACCAGCCCCGTCAGCAAGTTTCACAGTCCTTGAGGTGTCCTCAAGTGTCCCGGTCCTGCCAATGCACAGGGTGCACCACGGGCAATTAGAGGAAAGGTTGTTCACATGCAGCTTACACCCACACGACACCCATCATGCTTGGCCGGGAGCAGGAAGCCAGCACCGTGCAAGTCCTAGGGTGCAGCAAAGGTGTGGAAGGAGCCATTTGCCCCATTGCTGGTTAGTTTTGCCCAGCACTGTGGCCATGCTGGCCTTTCCCAACCTGTCTGCATCCTTGGTGGGATGCAGAAACCCCAGCAAACTGTTCCCTGTGACCTGCTGCGTCTGGAAGGATGCAGGAAAAAATAATCAAGGTCCTGTGAGCCACAAAGGAGGCCTCTGGCACAGGCGGTCACCATGTCTGTCACCAGCTGGCTTAGCCACACTCCGGTCTCATGACAATGCCTCAGGTGTTTGGTTCTGCCTGGAGAAGCTCCCCCAGGCTAGAAGAGGAGAGGAACCAGCACATGGAAAGGCTCCAAACAGCCTCCAAAATGTTGCAAAATGAGGGAAAATACCCAGATCCCAGCACTAGGCATCTTCATGCAAATCTCATCCTTTCCAAGCCAGTAACAACCTCACACTCCAGGACGGCAGGAAACCTGCAGCTCAACTCTTCGATCTTTGCACAACACTTCAGCCTCTCCTTAAATTTCAACACAGATTGCAGGGAACTTCATATGCCACCAACTGAATCAGCAGGGGCTTTACAGCCCTGGCTCTGGAAGAGAAATGTTCCCAAACCACCCCCGGCTGCTCCCAGAAGGCAGTGGCACAGCCAGGGCAGCCAGGCTGCCGCCGGAGGTTTAGGCACCCTATGGATCAGCAGCTCCACGGGGCAATAGCTGATGCTGTGCTGAAATGCAGGGTGAAGTGGGATGAAGCCAACCATCTGCCTGTACCGGGGCTGTGGAGCTCCAGCCACAGACGGTGGCTGACCCAAGGAGCCTGGGTGGGAACGCAGAGCGGAAGTGCTGCTGAGCCAGCCTTTGCACCTCTCCTTGGAAAAGGGAGAGGAATCAGCCAGCCCAGCACACAGGACAGAGACACCAGCTCGGCTGCACCAGCAGCAGTCCAGGAGAGGGAGCTGACACTGGGCTGAGGTGGCACAAGAGGTGGCTCTGTTCCTGCAACATGTTTCTTTACTACAAACTTTGCAACAAAATAAGGCCTTTGCCAAACTAAATGGGCCCTGAGCCAGCTCCTTCCAAGGCTCCCTGGGATGCTCCACTCTACCCATCGCTCAGCGGGTGCCAAGATCTTGTTGTAGGTGTCAAGTTTTTCTGTTTGGGGTGTTTTTCCAGCTGGTGCTGGATGTCCTTGATGAGTTTTTTCCACAAAGGTAGCATCAAGCTGGAGAAGCAGGGAAATCTGCCTGCACTGAATAGTAAAACCCGCTGGCAACACCATGACACTTCTCCAGACGCTGCATCTAAATATAGACTCCTCATTTATTACCCTGCCGGATGCTGGATTTGGTGCAAGAGGAGTCAGGGGGCTGCACTAACACTCCCCCTCGCCCACAGCTGGGGACTGCCTCTAAACATCCAGTACAGAAGCTCACACTGGCTTAAACAGGGTGCAAAGTGTAAAATAAACTATAAGCTTTCTCCCTAGACGTCTCCTGAGAAAGACAGCTGATGAACTGCTGAGGGTCCAAATCCCCCACTCTGCATCCCAGAAGGGTTTATATATGTACTGGCATGAGCAGGTCCTGCCTGGGTGGGAAGGGATTTCCCCTGCTCCGGGCCAGAGCAGCAGTGGTACCCAGACCTCCTGGCAAAGGATGCACAGCTTTCCTGTGCCTTCCCCACTGAGGAAATGCAGACGTCTCTCCTCACCCAAACCATCCACTGTCTTGAGAAACACAAGGATGGTGTGAGCTGCCTGGAAGACTCCTGCCCAGGCGGAGCAAGCTCCCTGGACCTTTCCTGCTGCTCTCTGATGGGGACATTGGAGCAGAGACCCTCTGCAAGAGCAAGGAGGGGCAGGAAGCCCTGCTTCCATGGGCGCCATCAAGCCCCAGGCTGTGTGCTTGCTGCCTCCATCACCACATCTGAGAAAAACAGGTTAAAAAAAGGGGAAGCACTGTAAGCAAGCCCCTACCCCTGCAGAGCTGGGAAGCCAGGCTGGGCCGAGGCACTGCTGGCTGCTCGCAGCAGTCATCCTCCAGGCTCTTGGCGCCAAGTCCCATTGAGACAGGGCCAAGCAGGACGGGAACTCCAGGCATCCTGCCTCCTGCCGCTGGCACTGCCATCCGGCCAGTTCACATTGGGACACCTGCTCCCCGGGTGGCCAGGGCACCCTGCTGCCAGCACTGCCAGGTTCAGCCATGGCTCCGGCCCCGTGACCACAATGTTGGCCAAAGGAAATAGCCCTCCTGTTCCCCAGCACACACAGCCTTTCCCTGACAGCCATCTTACTGGCAAAGCAGGAGGCTGGGAAGCGGTGGGGGAGGAAAGGGTTAAGCTATTAATAATCCCTGCTGGAGTGCAGCTGGACCCAGGGTCCATAGCACCCAGAGTCCTGCACCGCATGCACCCCCATACTGGGACCACCCAAGGGTCTAGCAGAGTGACAGGAGTCTGCTGGGGACTGCCTTAACCTGCCAGCAGCTGGGCCAGCAGCGTATGATCCTCTGGGTGAATCAGATCACATAGTGGTAGCAGCAAAAGCAGCCGTGGTGCCCACTGCGCCTGTGCTACTGCTCACGGGGGGACCAGGAAGCTGCTGGGCTTGCACAGCACTCCTGCTGCACAGTCACCCATCGCACACCTGCCCATCACACACCCTCAAGCCTCACACTCTCACACCACACTCTCATCCATTGCACACCCTCCTGCCACACTCTTGCCCATTGCTGCCACAGAGAGGGTGCAATGCAGGCACCCTGAACAACTGCTGGCCAGGGGCAAAGGTCACTCCCCCCCTCCTGAGCTTCTCAGCCAGTGGCTGGGAGCTGAGCTGGACAGCAGCAGAAACAGCCCAAGGTCCATGGACACACACGATGCTCACACCGCAGGCTGCCAGTTGCCCCATGCAGGGACAGGCAGGACAAGGTACGGGGCTCATGCAGGGCAGCTGGAAAAGCCACCCTCTGACTGACAGGTCCTCAGTCCCTATGGAGGGTCACCGCTGCTGTGTTCCTCAGCCAGACCTTACACATGACAACAGCCCTTCATTTGGATGAATGGCTGGGCTCGTGAAGCAGAAGCACATCAGAGAACTCCCCATGCCTTTGGGGGTTGCTCCCCCTTCTCTCTTCGTTCCCTGCTCAGAGACCATTCTACACACAGAGACTTACAGCAACCCAAAAAAAATCCCAAACATCATCTCTGGATGACCTCCTGCTCCCTGTGCCGACATCTTGCTGAAACAGCAGAGAGGGGACACACGGATGCCCTGCTTCTGCCTCCCCCCTCAGCCCCAGAGACCTTTCCCCTGCTTTCCCCAGGCTCATGGGGGCATAAACCCTTGGGCAGTAGCTGGTATTTGGGTAAGAGGCCATGGAGTACTGAGGAGGCAGAGCCAGGAGCACGCACAGCTGTTGTCCTCACAGAGGGATGGCTGCGGCTGCAGCCGTCTGCCCATCAGGACAGCAGCAGCGCATGCTCCAGCAACTCTCCCACGGCCGCCAGCAAACACCCCTGGGACCCCTGAGTCCAGATGTGAGGGGTGGCAGATGAGGGAAGCAGAGCCTGCCTGCCTGCAGCTCTGCCCTCCCTGCTCTCTGGGCTGGAGGGGCTGCCCCAGGCACCACTGCTTTTGCCTCCCAGGACCACAGCTTCTTTTAGATGGTGACGTGCTGGGTGAGGCTTTGCTGCTGTGCTGATGGAAGGAGCTGTGTCTCCATCCCTGATGGGATGCTCTGCAACAGGCTCCTTCATCCTGAACAGCTCATGTCCCCTGGCTGTGCCACCCTCATCACCCTCCTCCAGCTAATGACAGTGACCCTCTCCCACCTCTTCCTGCAGGAGGATTTTGCTAACGCCTGCCAAGGGATTTGCAGATATAAAGGGCTCACTAAGTGCTAACCGTGCCCGGGGGCCGGCTGGCATCCATCCTGGCAGACACCCAGCACTGTCCTGGAGAAACCTCTGCAAAAATCACACCTTGTGCCTGGCACACCCCAGCCCCGGGCAGCCCCTTGCTCGAGCCATCACCCCTCTGAAGGGGCACAAGTCCCATGGGAGGGCAGCAGTGCCTGGGTAGCGAGCACAGGGGACATCCAAAGAAGGAAAGGAAGGAGTCAGATGGATGAAGGAGCCGGCTGGGCTCCCTGGCTGGCCAGCCAGCCCATACTGTAAAAGGAGTGGGAACAGGGACTGCACAGCTCTGGCTCCAGCAGTTTTAAGATGGCTGTGAAGCCGAGAGGAGGAGGAGGAGGACATTAACCCTCCCCGTATTGCACTACAGCCAGGAGCACCACAGTGAGGACAAATGGCAGGTTTCCCAAGGCTCCACTTCACAACAGATCAGGTTCCCCCCGACTCCCATCTGACAAAATGCAGCTGCTGATGCTTTCAGGCCTGGCAGCACCGAGTCAGGAGCTGCTGCCCTCAGACAGGCCGTGGGAAGGAGGAGGAGGAAGAGGCACACAGCGGATGCCTGTGGGAGGGAGGTGATCCTCCCAGGGTGTAAGACACTCAGGCAGGGTCTCCAAGACCCCTTGAACTTGCACTCCCCAGGAAGTGGACTTGCACTCTCCCTCACACTGCCCCCAGGAAAGAACCTCACCAGGGGCTCAGCAGCACAGGAGGGGCAAGGAACTGGCACCCATGGGTGCCACCCCTCTGGGCACATGCCCATTGCATTGCCATCCCTTGCTGGCAGCTCAGTGGAGAACAGCAGGGCTGAGTTGTTGCTCAGCTTCCCTCCTCTTGTCCCTGTGGACATGCACGTGAATAATCACTTTTTTCCTACTTAATGTTTTCCTTTAAAAACATCAGTCTTGGCCTTCCCTGCGTTCTTCTGTGGGATTCATCAGAGCTGCAGGAACCCAGGCGCAGCGACTGGAGGAGCAAAGGTATCAGGCGCTTAACAGCAACTTCCCTTCTCTGAAATGTTTATTGGTCATTGACGTCAAGTAATTATTGAGAATTATTAATTAAGAAAGCATTTAAGAGCGTTGCTTTTGTTGAGGTTTCGTCATTACAATTAGTTTATCGGCCAACAGGAGAAACATCAGCCTTTGCAGTCGCTTGGAGTGCAGCAAAGCGCCTATAATTAATTTCCCTTTCCGCAGCAAGCATTTTGCTTTGACCTGCCTTGGGGACTTGCCTTTCTCCAGGTGTGCCAACCACAACAGCTCTGGAAACACCCAGCCAAAGGGACCTCAAGAGGCTGTTGGATGGGAACACCATGTCCCCTCTAGCCTGTCTGAGGCAGCTACGCATGGATAGCAACTCTTTTTGGGAAAGCACCCTGG
Source organism: Megaceryle torquata (assembly GCA_024611175.1). NCBI lineage: Eukaryota > Metazoa > Chordata > Aves > Coraciiformes > Cerylidae > Megaceryle > Megaceryle torquata. The sequence continues at coordinate 15,283 of JANIJG010024109.1, read as the reverse complement.
CCAGATGCCCTGATCCCAGGGAAGAAGGTGCAGGATTAATGGGGCCAAGTCCCGTGGTCTCTCCAGGGTCACTCTGCCATGTTTCCATGCCACCTACTGCGGTGTCCCTGGCTCTTACGGCACGCACCTCTCTGTGCCAGCACCAGCACCCTGCCACAGAGCAGCTCGCTGTGGACCGGGGCTCAGGCACACTGTCATCTGCAGCCTAGCATGGTGGGCAATTCGGCACCAGACCCTGTCCCTACACTTGCCGGCACCCCCATGGTGCTCTGACCAAAAAGATGGGCTTGGGGTGGGCAGAAAACTGATGGGGCAGCACAGGAGATGTCTCTGTGCAGCCACCTGGGGCAGCTCGGACAACTGCTGCCTCTGGGGGCTCCAGCTCCTCTCCTACCAAACCACAGTCCACTTGGCTGGCCCCACTTCCACGGGGCAGCAGTACAAGCCCTCCCAGAAGGCCATCTCCTCCCTGAGAAATCATCTGAGGCCCACCTAGGTGCAGACTCCAGAGCACCCGTGATGCCTCCTTTCCTCCCCGAGGTGAGCTGTCTGCCATAGCTACCACATGGCAGGGTGTCCCACCAGCAACTTCAAAAGAGATTTTCTTTCCTTCCCATCCTGGGGCAGTGTCTGGCTCCCAGGTGTTTGGCATTGAGAGGCACTGCTTTGGCAGCCCAGTGCTTTCCAAGAATACCCCCAAGCCCCTTGTACACCAGCAGCAGGCAGCTGGAGGGGTGAGCCAGGGCTGGAGGTGCCTAGAGATTAGGACAGTTGCACCAGTACCAAACCAGAGCCAGGATGCAAGAATTGTGCTTGAAGCAGTGGAGTTTCGGTGGCTTACTGCTCCCTTATTTCCTGTGTCCTCTGGTCCAAGGGAATGGGAACCCATAGCAGGGCTGCACCCTCACCTTGTACAGCCTCATCCTTGCACTCTGTCCCCTGTAGGAACTCAAGCCTGGGAGGCCACCACACTGCACCAGGCTGTACCTTTGAGATGACACGAGCCCTGGGGAGCCACATAACTCCCCAGTGACCAAGGCACAGGGAGAATGTACCTGCATCTCTGCCACCCTGTCCCAGCCACCCCAGCACTCCTGTCTGCCAACTGAGAGCTGCCACGCTGGGGCAGGCAGGGCAGGATGGGCAGCAGGTCATAGCACACATCGCAGCACTGGCTCAAGGCATGGCGTGCTGCAGCTCCTGCCTCACTGGTGCACGCACACCCACAGCCTGTGCACACCTGCTCACACAGACCTGCGACCAGCAGCGACACGGCTGCTCCAGCACCACTAAGCATCCAACACTCTGGCCCGGCTGGAGGGAAGGGGATGGCCAGGAGGCAGGCTGACCCAACAGGACACAGGGCTGCTTCAAGGGATGGGGGCTTGAGTGCTCCCTGAGCTGGGATCCTGCCTCAGCCCAGGCACAGCCAGGCAAGCCTCGGGCTGGTCGCTCCAGTAGAAATTCCTGCCCACTCCCATCTCTGCTGGGGCACTGTCAGCTATTCCTTCCCTGGGAGAGCTGGGGTGCCAGTGGGTGGGTACTCTGTGAGGTGTGCTGAGGAAGCAAGTGGGCAACTGCTGCCCACGTGCCCTTGGCAGCAGGCAGCCTGCGAGCACAGAGATCCTGCAGCCCATCCACAGAGCAAGATGCAGGCAGCTGCTGCCCAGGCATCCTCAGCCCTGTGCTCCCAGGCCAGTGCTGGTGCAGCCCCAATGCACACACACCCCACGTGCGGCACTACAGCCCCCGCTCTGCAACTAGGTCAGCTATATATAAACAGAACCGCCCCAGCAGTGCTGGTACCAGGCACCTGCCTGCCTTACATCATTGCCACCCTAAAAACCATGGCCTGGAGATGGGGGCTGGCTCAGCCCAAGCTGTGGCAGCCATGAAATGCTGCCATGCTGCCAGAGGTGCTGCTGAATAGGGTTCTTCGCAGTCATCACCCCAAGGGCTCCCAGCCCTGCACCCTGCTCAGCCAGGGCAGCCACTGCAGACTGAAATCTGCAGGATGAATGCTCCCAGGAGGCCACAGCCACAGGCTGTGTGCATCCTCCTCCACATAGAGCAAGCCCTCAGGAGGGAGATTTATACTTCCCTTTATCCAAACCAGGCATCCAGCTCCCAAACACCAAGGCAACAAGCTCAAAACCCCTCATTAAGGCTGGGCAGACACCTCCTGGCACGAGGCACCCAGGCACACCTGCTGCTCAGCCTGCACACACAGCTTTGCCTCACAGGGTGACACCAAGCAGCTCCACTGCAGCACATCGCTGTGTAAGGATGTTGTGCAGGAAGACTGTTCAGCAGGGCAGTTTAGTCCGAGTATCCCCCATTTGCTGCATCCCAAGGGCAGATGCCTTCCCCACTGCAACCTGCCCCCCTCATTGGCACAGTTGTGGTTTGTGGGTGCAGTAAATCTGGAGCTCAGGAGAGACATGGTTTGAGGTGCTTTGCGTTGCTGCCCCCTTCACAGCCCAGTCAGCAGCACACAGGAGGAGCGGGCTGGTGTTCATCCTGCAGCCACGCAAGAAGCTGAAAAGCCCCTTGCAGCCTGCAGGTCTATAGTTGTCTACTGCAGTTGTACATCAACAGCCTCTCACCCAGCCTGGAGGGTTGGTTATTAGGGAAAAACACTTTAATGAGGCAGCTTGTTAAAGGCAGGAACAGATTAGCCCAGGAACCTGAGGAACCCTGTGATTGCCGAGTTCAAGAATAGGAGAAATTGGCCTTTCCCTGTAAGTGGTAGGAGATGCTGCCTCAAAGCAGTGGGCTGAACCCATGAATCCTCAAAGCCCTTTCAAAGCTCTGCACCCTCCCAGGAGTCTGCATGAGCTCTGAAGATGGAAGATGCTGGGAAGGGAGGACCATAGCTTGCAACTTATGAAAACATCCCCTGAAATACAAGTAGAAAATACTCCATCCCCAATAGTCAAGTTCAGGCACTGCCTCCTCCACTGATCAAGCAAAGTCCCAGCACCAGCATGAACTTCCAGCAGGGATGCTCCAGGGAGAAAGCCTTTGGCATGAAACAGCCCTGACAGACAGGAGCAACGTGGGAGGAGAGGAAAAGGCAAGCAGAGTTCAGAGTTATAGTCACCAGAGAAAAATTAACCCTGGAAAAAAACCCCTCCTTTTCCATTTCCCAGTACAGGGAAAGGTTTGCAGATGATCTCTTTCCACAGCCAACTGAAATGCTGGTGAGCAGTAGAAGTGCTGGGTGAGTGGGACACTTTGGGAGGCCAGGGTAACCTCAAAGCCATTTGGGCAGCAGGGAGAAGAATCAAGCCCATGCAATGGCTGTTATGAATGAAGGTAGGAACAGCGCTGCTAAAGATAACTTTGTGAACAAGTAGCATCAATAGCAATACTATAGGGTGCATTTTTTGTGCTTTCTGCAAAACTCTCTCTGGGATTGGTGAGCACTAATGGACTGAGCTCTGCTACAATATCAGGGAAGAGACCATGCAGGGGCATCACAGGTGCCCAGCAGCAAATGGATGCCCTTGAGGAATAAGGACCAGCAGCAAGTGGCTGACAGAGCCGGCCACCCATCACTGCTGCAGCAGACCAGTGCTGGCCAGGCATTCAGACCGAGGATCCCGCACGGGAGCTGCTGGCGAGGCTGCCGCCATGCCGGTTTCCATGACGACTTCAGCACTTGGCGTGAGATGGAGATGACGGGATCAGCCAGGAAAGTAACTGAGCGGAGCTGGCGTCCTCCGTCTGCCACGGCCGGCGGCACAGCCCTGCCAGCCCTGCGCAGCCGGCTGGCACAGGGAGAAGCCCTGGGAGCTTGCGGGCATCTGGGTCCCCCTCGCCTTACAGAGTGTGCGCTAGCTGCCAGTTGTCCTCGTGGAGCCTGCCTATCCCATCAGTCCCCCCTGACACCTCCATCAAAGGGCAGTCCGGGTCCTGACCCCCTGCCCCATGCTGGCTGGGTGCACACCCAGCACTGCAGCACTTGGACAGGTTTGTGCCCCTGGCTCTTGCCCTGGCACTGCATTTCCACTGCTGGTGGGGCTGTCTCCCCAGGAGCACCACTTCTGAGCACACGCATCCCTTCACACTCCAGTTTGTGGTGTTGGGGCCAGACAGCCCAGTGGGAAGCCTGACTGAGTGGTATCCAGCTCCCATCTGCAGCTCAAGAAGATGCTGCAAGCTGGGACCAAGATGGCATGGGGTCCAGTGGTACCTGCCTAGCAGTACCTGCCTGCTCTGGGACAGCCCTAATCCTCACTGGCCCTTGGCTCCAATGGAAGCTTTCCCTGGCTTCCAGGTAATCTAAGATCAAGTGCTTCAGCCAGACATGCTCAGGCAGATGCTCAGGGACACCACAAGTGGGGGAACCAAACACCTGCAGCATATGACTCACAGCTGGCACAGTCCCCCTACCCCAAAGCCACCAGCGCCCAACCCGGGAGCACTCCCTGGGGACCATGTCTGTTGCCAAGCCACCACGTGTGGCCGCTACTTTCCCATGCTGCTGGCGGGGAGCACACAGGGCCAAGGCAGCATGGCAGGCGGCCGGGACCCCCGGCACCCCCTCCCGCTCACTCGCAGGATCCTGCCGTGCGCCCTTTTATTCCAGCAGTGCAATTAGCCTTGCTGACCCCTGAAATCCTCAGCCTCTCTAAGCAGCCATGCATTAAATCCCGGATCCAAGAGTGGAAATAGACTTTCGTAAAAGGCTTATGGCCCTATTTATTACATTTTACGCATGACGGAGTCCGACAGCACGGCAACGGCGCTGCGGTCAGCACCGGCTCTGCCTCCACACCAAGGCAGACAGACAGATGGATAGGCAGGATCTGGAGCGGGCAGCAGAGCCTTGGTGGGTGGCTCCTCCTGGCCAGGCTCAAGTTGCCAGCTGAGTGCTCCCTCAGACACAGGCAAGCAGGGGTATCGATCTAGATGAAAGCTAACACCGCTCTCGGGGCTGGGTAACTCTATCCACTGCACATTTGTATTCCTTAGCACAGGGCAGGAGAGCTGCAGCCATCTGCTGGAGTGGCTCAGGGAGCCTGGGCACACTGAGAGCCCTTTGGCCACATCTCCACCATGCTGCCTCCTCCCATTTACATGCGCAGCCTTTACCTTCTCTATTTCACCTCCACCTTGCTAGGGCCAAATAACACAGACTTGAGGAGGGCATCACCAAAGCAGCAGAGTCCTTCCTTTGGACCCAGGCACCTGTGCCCAGCAGGGCTGCCACAGACCTGCCTGGCCCCTGCCCATGCAATGGAAGCTGAAGGGGCATCACACCGGGTTTGCAAGGTTGGATGAGGGCAGTGTCAAAAGCCATCACGCACACATTCGCTGACACCTCCCCAGCAGTCCCAAATGTGGCTTCTGCCCCAGTGTGATGTCAGGGTGGCAGAGGATCCTGTACACTGGGGTGAGTGCTGGCACGAGGCTGCACAGCTCTGAGCTGGGCAAAGGGCACAGTGAGGAGCAGGGATGGGCAGCAGGGAGATGTGGAAGTGCACAGGGAGACAGAGCCTCTGCATGCAGAAGAATCAACAAGAAAAGCAGAGAAGAAAGTTGAAATAGCTGAGGGACCCTCTGCTTTCCTGCAGAAAACATAAGGCAGCTCCTGCGCATCTCCATCAGGGCCCAAAGAGCAAGACGGATCAGGGAGCCCCTGCAGCAGAGCTGGGCCAAGGAGCCGAGCTCTCACTATCAGCACTGCAAAGCAGGGAGGAGCAGAGGGGACACAAAGAGGTGCTTTTAAATAGCCATCTTCAGAGACTCAAGCATCATGTGTCTCATGCCCCACGTCCCTGGGACACCAGCACGGATGGACACAAATGGCTGCTTCCCACTTCCTTGGAAGGGACCCATGGCACTTTCATTGCAGAGTAGTCAAGAGAGGTCAAGAGAAAAACACAAAGGCCACCTTGTGCACCTCCCAGAGACTCCATTGCCATCAATACTTGGTGCAACAAGCAAGCATTGCTGATCCCAGGTGGTACAGGAGAACCCCACCATGCGGGAAGCTAGTGAGGTGGTCAAACCACTTAGGCAAACCCATCTCTTGTGCTCACTCTGAAGACAATGAGGGGTCTTGTGTATGAAGAAGCAGAAACAGGTCCACGGGATGCGCACAGTGCCCAGATCCTGCTGCCGCCTGTGTCTCGGCCAAGTGTACAGGCCCTGGTGCCCACGTGGGTGGGGAGCATATGTCCCTGGCAAGAGGAAATGGCACCTGCAGGGCGTCCCTCAGCTCGGCAGTCCAAAGGGTCAGTCCTGCATCTTTCACTAAAGGAGCTCAAAGGACTTTGATGCCTGTGGTGCCCTATACACTGAAGGACAGAAGGACCTTTGCCCTTCTTTACCTTCCCGCCCAAACCCATGCTGCAGCAGCAGCTCTGCTCCAGCGGCCCTGAATTATCACCCCGAGGTGCCACAGCCCCACAGGGACCTTTGTCAGGGCAAGATGAGGAGCTTACGCCCTGTAGCATAGCTCTGCTTCTGCGCTTTGGAGCACAATTCCTTTCTCCAAGGGGAGATGATGGCGCATTAGCAAATAACATGTTTGGGCATAGATGAGCCCCAGCCTCAAAAGGCATCAAGACATTTAGAAAAAAACCCCTGCAGTTCACATCTCTGCAGTTTCCTGCTTCTCTATCAGCCTGTGCAGCCCCGATCACTGCCGCAAGCTCCCTGCTGCTCCAGGATGCTGCAAGCCCACCCCACTAATGGCAGGGAAATAACCCCACCGGGCATGACTGATCAAGGTTTAAACTGCCCCTTACGAATGTCCACAAAGGTCCCATACCCATCAGGGCACTCGCAGGCTAATCTTCCCTCCAGAGCGGCTGCTATATTTAGGTATCTAAATGAGACAGAGTGGCTCTTTCCAAAAAAGAGTTAGTTTGGGTTACATAAACACAGAGAGAAACTCGAAAGCTGTGCTTCCAGGTCCTCACACTGCCATGAACGAGTAGCAAAGATGGGGCCAGTCTCCCCCCAATAATCTGCCTTTCATTTACTTTCGACTCAGCTGGTTGTGCAGATGGGTTTCCAGCTCCTCTGGGCAGACAGGCAGCAGGTGAGCGGTGCAAGCTGAGACAAGGGAGCCTCAGCAAGCAGACCCTTGTGGGCAGCCCCTGGTGACCATAGTGAGGGAGGGGCCCGGGGGCTGACACACCACATCCTGGATGAGCTAACAGAGAAATGGAGAAGCCATCACCGCAGGCAGGCCAGGCAGCACAACTGAAAGCAGAGGCAGGAGTCAACAGAAGTAAATAAATGGAGCAGCCTGCGACATCCCTCCCTGCTCAGCTGCCAACTTCCTTCCTCCTGCATCTACTTCCACATGCCAAACGAAGCCTCTGGTCCCACAAGGAGAGGAGATGCACGTGCAGAAGCATGTCCAGCACACCTAGTGCTGCTGACCCCCCACCTCAGCTGCCAGCACAAGCTGCTGGAGAGCATTCGTTGTTTATTACCAGCAAAGCAGTCTTGCCACCAGAGCTGGGTGGCCACATGCACCATGGGAGTTTCTGGGGACACATACCACGTGCTTTCATTTTCAAAATATATATAAATAGACACTTACTCCCTCCTAAAAGGACATGGCCACAAGAAAAAAAAAAAAAAAGCATCTCAAATACCATCCAACCCTTCAGCCTGAGAAAACCACACAGTTCTCATAGGCTTGAGTTCTGTTACCTGGGAAATGGGTTTTAGCACACAAAACTCACATGCTCCAGTCTCCTGGTGGGGCCCACACAGAGACAGAAACTTCCTTTTTAAGAAAAGCATTTGCAATTTTTTCTTTTCATTATTAGCAGGGTTAGGTCATGACTATCTGTGTGCAAGCTTGCTTGCTAAGAGAAGCGATGCTGGTTGGTTTAAATCTCCAACTATGCACAGCTCTGGGGTTTATGCTGTTCAAGGGAAGGTTTTAAAAATCCTCCCATCATTAAGATGCTGGAAGGTGGCTCTGAGCCACACACACCTCACGCAGGCAGGGCTGCAGGCCCCACAGCAGATGGGGAAAGGAAAGCAGCTAAGCAGCCATGGTTTAAAGGGAGCTGACAGGAATGCAGAGTTTAATTAGCTTGAAGCCAAGGGCCATGGAAGTTGCAAACATTTGCACCGAGGCTGTACGAGTCCCAGGAAATCAGAACAGAGAGACCTGAGCTGGAACAAAGTTCAGCCCCACCATGCTGGGTGCCAGGGGAGCAATCTCTGTGTGTCAGGAAAGGGCACCGTCAGCTCACCCAGCACAAACCACCGCACAGTCCCCGTGTCCTGCCCTGCCCTTCACCAGGGCTGCCTGTGAGCAGGCAGAGCGTCGATCCTCCCGGCAAACAGGCAGCAGCTCTCCCCCCTCTCCAAGCTCAGGTAGCACATGCCCTGCCTGGGCAACATGTGAGGAGCCAAAGAACGACGGCCACAGCAGCCCTGTGCCCGCCGGCGCTGGCACGGGATGCTCACAGAGGGGCTGGCCTCTGTGGGGCACAGAGAAGCCAGAGCCTGCCCCTGCTTTGGTCTTCAAGGAGAGCTGCGGGAGTGCAATGTCCTACAGCTCCAGCTCCTTGCTGTTACCCAGGCACATGTACAATTATCACCCTGGCTGCAATCAGTGCTGCTCTTTGCTCTAACCCAGCCCGGCTGCTGCAGGGCTGGTTGGAGCTCAGCCCCGTCAGGCTCGTGTGTGTGCAAAGGTTCACAGCAGTGGCCCACTGGGATGTTTCCTGAAACACCCCATGGCTATATCTGCACTTTCTTCATTAAAAAAAAAACAAACCCCAACCGTAACTTGCTCCTACCTAGGCACTTTAGCTAAAAATGAAGCAAGAAAGGGCTCAGCAAGAAGACTCCTGAGGCTGGGGGACAGGGACCACACTGCCTGCCCCAGGCAGCAGCTCCCCTGCACCCCAGCTGTGTGCCAAGGGACAGCTGAGGCTGCTGGACATGAGTCGCCTCATGGCAGGACAACCATGTCCCCAGCTGTCACTTCCAGACAGTGAAACCTGCATTTCCCCCTCATCCGGAGAGGAGGGAGGAAAAGAAACACAACTAGAGGCAGCTGGACTTCCTTCCGTTTGCAAGGCACACGTTGCCCCAGCACACTGCCCCAGCTCAGCCCCCTGCCTATGCTGGGATGCGCTGCCCTCTCCTCCATCTCCCCCCGTCACAGGATTTCCTTGCTCTTGATGTGTACGAAAATTAGGAAATGAGGGTTCCTCGGGGACTAGGTGGGGAAGGGAACTTTTGGCCGGGGGAAAAGGATGACACCTCCCACACCCCTCACCCGCCGTCCCATATGCTGGGGTCGAACTGGGTCCTGCAGCGTCCCCAAACAAAGGCCAGGGAAGCAGAAGCGACAGCAGCGATGAACTTGCTGCAAACTGAAACAGGAACCGAGGAGCCTGACCAGCGGCGCTGGCTCAGCAGAAGGGGTGTTTCGGGCAGCGTGCTCCCTGCCGCTGCGGGCAGCGACCGCGGGGCGCACAGGAAGAATTTAGAAAATGCATCTCAGTAAAGATACGCTGCCCTGCAACTGTACTCGCTGGAAGAGCTGGAGGCACTCGTTTTATCCTCCGCCACCTCAGCACAAAAACATCCATATAAAGCATGTACCGCTGTGTCCCAGGGGAGGGGAGAAGTGTCACATCAGCTCTCCCAGTGCACCGGGGTCTCTCCCACTTCTGCCCCCATCACATCACCAAGGGCAGAGGCCTCCCGCTCCCGCAGCTGCCGGGGAAAATGCCTGTCCGTTTGCTACCGGGGGGGGTCAGGGTGCTGCGGGAAGGGTAGGTATGTGCAGGCAGAGACAAAAACTCCTGTGATACTTCAGCAGTACCCTCATCACGCTCCTCTGACAAAGCTCCCCATCCTGGGGAGGCATCCAGCGCCCAGAGACAGCAGGGATACCAGATAAGCCAAGTATTTTCCCTAAGCCCCACACTGCTGCCCAGGAGCCAACAGTGATCAAAGGTTAGTCTGGCTACTGGATGGGGCCATCCTAAAGAGCCCCCAGGGCTGCCACAGCCTCCACACCCCCCACCATCAGATACCAGACTTGCCGCATGGGGAAGCCCTCCCTGGGGGTTTCCAGCTTTTACAGGGCCAAATGAGATTTCTAGCTTTTATTTTTCTTTGACTTTATTTTGAAGTGAACCGGTTTAACGCACCAATTTGCAGCAGCTCAAGCCTGGCTGTTGCATCTGCCTGGGGAGGTGCAGCAAGAGAGAGCATGGTAAGGACAAGGCTAATGAGACCCTAAGCACAGCCAGATCTGTGTGAAGTCCTTCAGCATTTCTTGGAAGCTTCCATTATAGAAAACAAGAACTAAATAAATAATAATAATTTGTGAGCCAGAGCTCAGGAAAAGTGCTGAAAAGCAGAACAGACAAATGATAAGGGAAGGGAAACACATTGGCTGGACCATCACACAGTGCCTATGGCTTGGGTGTCCCTGGAAGTAGGTCACTACCTCACCTGACCACCCGCCCCATTAACTTCAACCTTTAGTCTCTGGCTCATTACTACAAGCAGAGGCAACTTAAAACAGCCTCTTTGAGGTGCTCTCAAGAGGTTACTTCACCAGGCAGGTGGTGGGAGCCTGCCCTTCCCAGCATGGCATGCAGGCAGGGGAGCTGGATGTCCACTCTTGGGGTGCAGGCAAGGGGCTGCCTCAGCCCTTTCCCCCCAGGGAGGAGGAGTGTCATGTGTCTGGAACCGCAGTGGTCAGCCCAGCTTGGCTGCACTGGCAGTGGCAGCTCCAGCGTGTACAAAGTTCCCCCTCCGCTAAATCACTTCAGGCTGCCAAGCAGTCACGAGAAATATAAGCCCACATGGGGTTGCCATGGAGCAGGGCTCGGCCACAGGAGCCCAAAGCCGATTCCTCCAGCAAACACATTTGCCGACTGAGGCCCTGCCAGCACCTCATGTCCCCAACTCCTCTTGCCCCAGCTCCTCAGTGGCGGCAAGCGAGCGCAACATGCGTGGTCCCGGCGAAGCCCTTATCTCTGGGGGCAGCCCTTCCCTTCCCTGGTAGAGTCAAGGACCCCTCCATGCTGGAACCCCATGGGGTGCTCAAGCTCAGAGAGCCCTGCAGGAACCGTGTCCCTCACTCCAATGGCCCCAGCTCCCCAAGGCCATGAGCAGGCAGAAGAAGCAGTGGCTTTGGTGGCATTTGCCCCACCGGCACCAGTCAGTAAAGGCATAGACTGTTCCTGCACAATGCCTCTGCCCCAGCCAAATGGGTGATGTCCCCAAGCTCCCATGGGTGCTGGCACATGCTGGCCAGGGAAAGCATGCCCTTGCCAGCACTGTGCCCACTGGCAGTGCAGACACAGGGCTCCCACACTCTGCGTCAGGCCAGCCCCCAGACCTGCCAAAGGGATTTCAGAGCCTGGTGGGCTTCTGCCAGCAGCACAGCAAACCAAGAGCCAACCTGTGGCATCCCTGTCCCCAGCCCCATGCCAGGGACCATGAGACCCATTCCTCAAAGCTAGGAAGAAGTTTGGGGCAGGAAGGGCACCCCCCAGGCATTTTTCACTGGACAGTGCTGTAGTGCCAGAGCAAGTGGAGTTTTTAACTATAAAGAGGCTTCTGACATTGGAAAGGTTAATGAGAGATAGAGATCCACCTCGCTCACAAAGCTCCCTTTGCTGGCAGCAGTAGGTTGAGACCTTAATTATTCACCTGTTGGAGAGGTGCCTTTCCATTACGGCATGAGACTGGCCAAGGATGTGCAGGCAGGAGGGAGGAAAGCCCACAGCATAGGGCAGCCCTGGGGCCTTACCAGGGTGGAAAGCACCAGGAGATCTGGTCCAAAGCAGGGCCTTAAAGTGGGTGCATGTGTGAGGAGGCTCTCCGAGGGGATAGATTTCAGGCCAGCCCTCCTTTCCCCTGTGGCTGCTCTCCCAGCATGGAGTGGCAGGCTCAGCAGCACACCACGCTCACCGCCTCCCGCAGCCAGCGCTGCAGCGCAGGCAGCTGCCGGCATCCCCAGCAACCGCCTCCTCCTGCTTTGCAAACCTACCAGCATGGCCTCTTCTCACTGCCACTGTCGGTAACAGCCACCGCACCACAGCCACCTCACTGCGCCTTCCCGGGAGAGCGAGCGGGGTCTCCAGCCCCAGCAATGCAGCAGCCCTTCGACACAAGCTGCAGCAGTGCAGCCAGGCTGGAGATACGCTCTGCACAGGCCCTTGGGCTGTCTCAGTCATCCAGGACTGACCTCCCCTCCCCAGATCTCCAAGTGAAAAGCCACAGAAAAAGCAGAATGTCAGTGTGAGGACTATCAGAAATGAGGGATCCATCCTCACTTCGTTACTAGCAGTAACAATCCAGCCAATGGACCGTTTTCCACTGAGGGCTTCACTGTGCCTCCTGAACTCACCAATGGATTAAGCTGTTAGCAGGAGGCTGAGAAGTTAAAGAGGAAATATTGTATTTCAGTTCATGTGATCTTTAAGCATCTCTCTGAAAAGCAGCCTGGTTTTTTGTTGTTTGGGTTTTTTTTCCCTTGCTGCACTTTGTTTGGGGTTTTTAAACAAATCAAAGCCGTAAGAGTCAAACCGCTCCTGCCTCTTGCAGGGACGCTGAGAGTTGCCAGCCACTCCGCGGTGCTCTCGGCAGAGCTGCCTGGTTGGCACTTTCCAGTGCCTGGTGCCAGTAGACAAACCAGCTACAACCAGCTTCGTACCTCTGAGCTGCAAAGAGTTGCACAAAATGGATTAAGCAGGCCCAGAAATTACACGTTTTGAGTCACAGCAAAGCAAACCCACTTTTTTTTGTTGTTAAAAAGGGAAAAGGAGTTGGCAGGAGAAAGACACATATCAAGTGAAAACCCTGATTTTCTTTCTGTAGCAATGCAGGTACCACGTGAATCATCGCTGTCCTCAATATGCAAATAGAGGTTACCAGGCATCCTCAGCACAAGCCCATGTAATTAAGGGACTGATGCAAATATCCATGTCAAACCTTCACTGTGCATCTCCCGAAGAGACTTCCTGAGGATTCCTCCCCTGGAGGGGAATGGATCACTGGCATCTGCAAGCACCCAACTCCGCCTTTCTCAAGACCTACTGAGAAAGCAAGGACTGAGGAGGAGCATGGGGTAGAGAGAAGAGTCCAAGTTCCTCAAGATTTCCACGAAGGAAACAGCTAATATTCGTGATCTCATGGCCTCCTGACATTGCAGTCTCTCAGGATAATCTGATCTTGTGCTGGAGCACTGGGGACTTTGCAGAAGCAGCTTTTGGGCTTCATTGAAAAGTCAGTAACCCAGTTGTAAGCAGAGGCTCGTACAGTAGTAATGGGGAGAGACGTCAGCAGCCAGCCCGGGACCGCCTCCCGCTCCGAGTTATAAAGCAGGCATGTGACAGCAGCCAAGGCTGGAGCCTTCCCTGCAGTTTCATCAGAGGTTAAGGTACATGCACAACACAGGCTTACAACTTCAGGCACTTCTTAAACAAATGCATGCAAATCATAGCTGGGGGGGGTGTGCTTTTTTTTCCTCCCTTTTTTTTTTTTACCCCAGCCTTTAACTCATCTGTACACATGGGGACAAGAGAGGAAATGCAATTATCAAAAGCAGGCACCAGATGGGAGAGCAAACATGGGATGCCCAGTGCTGCTGAAGGAACCTGCAGTGGGCTGCCAGGATCACTTTGCTGCTTTTCACCTTATACACCTCGCAGACATCAGACCAGACTAACTCTGCCTGTGTACCAGCACGGCTCCCTCTAGTATAGTGCAGGTATGGGAGGGGGAGAGAAAAAGAGTGACAGGCACAGCAAACCATATTTTAGGGGATACCATTAAAACGGCCTTATTTCATGACAGGCCATTTCATAGCCCCAAATTTTGCAGGTGATGTTCACAACATGGTGGTTTTGCACCAAAGAAGGACGTTAATTTGCAGGATTCTTTTTTTCCCCTTACCAGTCCCTTTTGGGAATAAGATTCCCAAATTGGCAAACCAAATGCTGACCAAAAAGCGAAAAAAAAGAAACAAGCCTTCAGATGCCTGCCGAAATCACACAAGCTTTTCATTTCATGTTAAGCGCGTGGAGAGCAGTCAGGTTATCACAGGGAAGCAGAGCCAGGAACTTTCACCTGCCCAGGGAGCAATGGGGCTGGTGGGAGCTGCAGCCTTCCTGCCATACTTCCTGGGGATGGCAGCCCACACAACCAGCCTCCTATTCTCCAGTTGACGGTTCCCTCAGCAATAATAAATCCGTCCAAATCAGAAAACGCAAACTGCTTACAAAATCTTCTCAGCCCGCTTCTCATCCTTCCCGACCCTTCTGCAGTAATCAACCTGTCAGCAGCTCTTCGTTAACAACTGAAGCTGCAGCCTCCCCCCTGCTCTGCCCCCAGCAAGCTGCCCGGGTCCCATGCCAAGCTGGAGCACTCCGGAGCTGGTGCATGAGAGGAGAGGCGCTGGGACTACATCAATCTAGCTGGTGGCAAGACCTGCCTGGTTCTGTCTGGCACATGCACTAGGGGCAAATCTGATTTACCAAGTCCTGAGACCTTATTTGTTTTGAACCCAAACAGCAGGCTTAGTCCCCATCCCGTTCCCCACACACATGCTCCTGCTGTTTGCAATCCCAGAGGTAAACTGGTGAGAGAGCAAGGGTTGGGATGAATGTGCTAGCTTCACAATCGAAGCTATTTTGTAATCTGTGGTTATGAAAGTGAAGGGCTGGAGGGATGATGTATAACTACAGAAAAGTCTTCCCACTTGCACCAGTCTCATCAATCCGACTGCGAAATACGCGGTTGTGCTCCAGATCAGTCACGGCTCCCGCTACTGCCCGGCTTATTGTATAGCGCTCTCTTCCACCCCCCAAAATGGAAAAGCATGCAAGCCCTATAGCCAGCGCGGCTCGCTCTCGTGATCCTGCGGGAGCTGCCAAGGAGCCTTAATCTGATTTTAATACCCAGCTCTGTCCAAAAAGGAGCCCATGCAGATTTTGGAGCCTCTGACTCGCAGCACCGAGACCCCTCTCCTAACTCCCCCCTCCCCAAACCTCCATCCCCCAAGATCCCAGCCCGTATGCGTGTAACTGACGCTCGGCATGACTCATCCCACAGCCCGGCTCTTATCAGCCCCCACCGCGCAGCCCCCTGCGGAGCCCCCCCCCGCCGCCCTGCACCGCGGCGTCCCCCTCCCCTCCTTTGCAGCGGGGGAAGCTGTTGCAAAGCGGAGGCTGTGCCAAAACCGAGCAACCCATCAACTTCTGCTCCCACCCACCACCCCCCGCAATTCCCTGCAGAAGGAGCGGGGGGAAAGCGGGGGGGG
>JANIJG010024108.1:28301-45644 GCA_024611175.1 Megaceryle torquata | reverse complement strand
CTTCCAGTATCTTAAGGGGGCTACAAGAAAGCTGGGGAGGGACTTTTTAGGCTGTCGGGCAGTGATAGGACTGGAGGCAATGGATTAAAACTAGAGAGAGGTTGATTCAGGTCAGACATTGGGAAGAAGCTCTTCACTGTGAGGGTGATGAGGCACTGGACCAGGTTGCCCAGAGAGGTGGTGGAAGCCCCATCCTTAGAGATTTTTAAGACCAGGCTGGATTGGGCTCTGGGCAACCTGCTCTAGTGGGAGGTGTCCCTGCCATTGACAGGGGGGTTGGAACTGGATGATCTTTAAAGTCCCTTTAAACCCTGGCAATTCTATGATTCTATAGGAGGTTCCCCATAAGTATGAGAAAAAAACTTCTTTGCAGTGAGGGTGACAGAGCCTGGAACGGGCTGCCCAGGGAGATTGTGGGGTCTCCTTCTCTGGAAACATTCACAACCCTCCTGGACATGTTGCTGTGTGACCTGCTCTAGGTGATCCTGCTGTGACAGGGGGGTTGGACTCAATGATCTCCAGAGGTCCCTTCCAATCCCTAACATTCTGTGATTCCTAATGTTACTTCGTGCCCAGTAATGCCCTTTCCTAGCAACCGAACTTTCACCGGGAAAGTTTTGTCATCCTTTTGAGATGAGAAATGTAGAGTTGCTTTTGTCATCTCATGGTAGAAGCTGACCTGTAGGAGGTACATTAGCTGCTGTCTTTTTTTTTTTTTCCCCTGGCTGCACATTGTGAGAACTTCCCTACCTATCGGAAAGGAAAAAAAAACACAATAGCAATGTACAAAGGTATCTTTCTTTGGAAAAAAAAGCTTGTTTTTTAAACAAGATGCATCTCCCCTAGGTTATTTCTTGGGGTTTCTGTGTTCCTTTATGCTGGAGCAAGGTCTTTTGGCTGGTAATATTATTTATTTTTACTAAAGAACAGAACAAAACACAAATGGCAGTAAAGATTTTTGGGTTGGGTGTCTTATGTTTAGCCAGTGGTGTGACCATCCTGGAGGGAGGCAGATGTGATCATCTGTACCAGGGTAAGATTTCCAGTGAACAGGAGACTGTCTGTGCAAGTTACATCTCTGTACAGGACACAGGTGAAACTTCCTCAGGAAAACTTGCATACAGTCCTGATCACCCCTGTTTGACAGAGAAATTAAAGTTGGAACATATGGGCTGGACACAGAGGAAATTAGTTATCCCTGAATTTGAGGAAGGGAAGCAAACTAGAGAGGTTAAATGATGGTATAACAAATGCACATACACTAGGCTTAGGGTGCACAGAAGGTTCCTACTGTGGCACAGTTGGGTGCTGAAGACTATTTTTAGTGTAGGTAAAAACGTGGAACTTGTGAAGCTGTTGGAGATGGTAGCTGTAATAAGACTCTGAACAAGGTAACTCTGGTCTTGTCTTGGAGCTGTAGGGGATTTCATTGCTTGAGGGGTTCACTTTGGTAGTGTCACTTACAGACCCCTGCAGTGTGTTAATCTGCTGTGCTTTTTACAGGTGGAGTACAGAGAGATGGATGAGAGTCTTGCAAACCTGTCAGAAGATGAGTATTACTCTGAAGAAGAGAGAAATGCTAAAGCTGAGAAAGAGAAAAAACTACCACCCCCACCTCCACCAGCTCCTGCAGAAGAAGAGAATGAAAGTGAGCCAGAAGAGCCATCTGGTGAGTAAAGAGAGACCTTCTCCTCTGACACTACTTACCTGTTTTATTGCCAGAAAGTAAGCAAGGTCAGGTGCAGCATCAGGAATTCTGTGTCTGGTTTTGATCTAGTTTTGAATGATTGTTCTACAGTGTTTTCCTTGTTGGCCCCATACACACAACAAGGGGAAAACAGCAGAGGAGCAGCCTGATAAAGATGGGGATAATGTGTGATGTAATGCCAAACAAAGCCAAACCTCTCGTACTAGATTTTCATGATCCTTACTGGAAGCTCATTGACCAGCATAGCCTCTTTGGCACTTGGCTGCCACACTTGCTCATGTACCAACATTGACTTACTCCTCTGAGGGCAAGGAGGTTAGATTTACTGGGAGGGTTGCTGTGCAGGACAGTGGAATTAGTCTACAGTAATTCTTGTGGCATTAGACTGTGACTCTAATTGTAACGTTTTGGTTGGCTACTGTTTGCTCAAAGTTCAATGCTTTCCTCATTACCTTTGACAGAGTTGTAAAGTTTCATGTTACATTCTAGTAACTAGTCAGTCTTGTTCAGGAAGCAGCTTTTGAAATGTATGGTGTTAGCAGTACCCTGCCCGTTCTTTACCTCTGGTGCCACCTTTAATTAGGTCTGGTGCTGGTGTATTGCTCTGCTACCTACAAAATCATGCCTTTCCAAAGTTTAGCTGTCAGAGAGATTTCATTAAATCATCTGTTTGCTGGTTGTTTTTTAGAAAATAGCTGAAACCTGATGGTTGAACTTTTGCTGGTTCATCACTGACGTGGATAACTGTCAGTCTTCAGTTCGACTGTTCTTACCTGGCTTCTTTTTGGCTGGCAGGTTTGAGAATATAGACACTAGGACTGACATCAGTTTGGGGATACTTACTTTCAGTTTCAGAAAACACATTGAAAGCTACAGTTGTGTTTTATCTCTTAGAATTTGCCTCTGTAATCTCTCCTCAGTTGTGGCTGTTGGCTCCTGGCTTGACAGAGGAATACTACAGCTCATATGCTTGATTGAAATATTTGTAACAATAAAAATTCTCCCTGCACCTAGTCGTACCAAAAATGGAATTCTAATAGGTGTAACTAAGCAAGTATCTTAAATTTACTATGTAATTTCGCTTAATCTTTAGCTTAAATTTACCATTTAATTTAATCTGTGAGACCACTTTTGATATTTCTGAGATGCCATTTTGTGCCTCTTGTGATTGTGGAAGTTGGTTTGAGGCACAGTCTGTGAAGTACAGTATTTTATCCCACGAAGGAAGGAATGAGGAAGATAGGCTTTGATAGACCCATGCTATTATGTGCACACAGCAGTCTCTTCAGCAGTTATTATGCAAGCACTGTATTTAGTCATCTGAACACAACAAGTTTTAAAACAAGCTATAACTGGAACTAAGTAGACTTGAGGTCATCGTATCTTTTCTCCATTCCTACAGATCCCGTGACACGCATGAAACAGGGATGTAGGAAGGGGACAGATTTTCAGTTGTTATTCCTTAGCTAGTCTTGCTGTGTCTTTAAAGGCTTCTGAAACTGTACACTGGTGGATCTCTCTATCTTTATGAATGCAGGCATCAGGTCATCTCATGCTGACAAAATGCAGTGAAACTTCTAATCCAAGCAGCTGTTAGCAGGAAAAGGCATGGAGTCTGCTGTACATAGAAGCAGTGCTCATAATTGAGTTTTTCTCTCTCTGTCACTTCTTCAAACACTTTTATTTTTGCTTCAATAAGAAATATGAAACAGGACAGTAATACTAGAGCAGGATTGCATGGTGAACATTTAAGAAAATACAGAAAGTTAGCTTGTGGTTTTGCTCTTCATTTATTTTCGTTGCAGACCTTAGTAATTTCATGTGTATGTTTAAAGCCTGCAAAAAATACAGGCAATGCAGTAGAGGTGTAAAGCTGTCATGTTATAGAATCCAACCTTTTATGTTGAAAAGCCTAAGTTCAGAAACTTAAGAATGTCATAGTGACAGCAGCTGGTATTTCATTTCTGTCTTCACAGACAGTTTACAGTAGAAGGAGGTGATTAAGTGTCCCACTTCAGGTGACAGCAAAATGCTGGTGTCATGTGGGGAAGGTTCCATTCATGTGTTCGTTCAGCTGTGGAGAATTCCAGTTGTTATGGCTATGTGGATTTTTACTGTCTGGAGTTGCAAGAATTACTACAGGTTATTGCAGAACAATTTTAAAGGGTGTAACAGTATTTTGTGCTTAAGAGGATTTCCTTAAAGTATCTCTTCTCTTTTTTTACTTGAGAAATGTTGTCTGACAGCAGAAAGCTTCCAAACTCACTTTCCATGCTGAAAGCTGACACTTGTGTTCTTGTTTGCCAATATCCCTTTTGAAATTAAGGAGCTTGATTCTTTTCCTTTTTCCCCTCTAAGGATCTTTTTTTGTCTGCCCTCACCAAATTGGATTTTCATTTTTACAGCTTTCTGAAGTTTTTGTATGTACCAGCTCCTGTCTTTTTAGTTTTGTCAGTATTCTGACTTTGTGGTACCACAATCTCATGTTTCTAAGTTGCTGTTTTCCAAGTAAGAGTGAAACTGAATATGATACAGGTTAGCATCAAGTGAATAGTCCAACTTGGTGCTGTGTCTCTGTGTTTCATCTCACTTTCCTGTTCTCCTAATTCAGTTCAGTACTCCCTGGTAACTGTGTGCTGCTATTCTTTATTTTAAGACAGTGGATAATTACATGAAGTGGACTCCTTTGTAGACATTCCTTCTGATTGCTGTTCAGCCTGCAGTCCATTATTCTGTTGCTTTGAAACCTTCAGCACTTTCTTCTCCTCCATGTTGTGTTCAGCTGCAATAATGGGATGTTAACGTGGATCAGCAGTTTGCTTGCTGCTTTGTTTCCTTGCAGCTGGAACATGACTTCTTATGGGGAGGGGGAGGCAATCTGCACTAGCAGGCCTTGCTTCCACCCTCCTCAACTCAGGCTGGGTAGTGTTTAGAATTGTGTCTGAACAAGCAATAATGGTGATACTTTTTTTTTTTGACCTAACTTTGAAAATAGTTTAGCTCTTATTAAAGAGAAGAGGAATGTATTGGGGGGGGGGGGGGGGTTTATTTTATTTTTTTTTTTTTGTAAGTAAACAGAGCACTTTTGTCCCCTCTGCTCATTGTCAGTGCTGTTTCAGGGATAATGGATGCTGAAGGCTGATGTCAGCACCTTTTCAATTTCTTAACATATAGAAGGCACAAGTATCCCTTTCCCTGTAAATTAATGGCCTGTGCTGGAGTGTTTGAGTTGAGCTGGTCTCTCCCAGAATGGAATGGGTTTGTAATGTTCCCAGCAAAATAAAGTACGTACAGTGTAGGTGAAGGGAGGAGTTTTCTCTTGCCAGTGCAAATATATTAGTTCTTAGAATCCCAGCTTTGGGACTTCGGAGGCTGGTCACAAGAGACCCTGACAATTACTTGTTGTTTAAGTTTCTCAACTTCCCTGCTGGTAGACTGATTTATGTAGAAGTACTGACTATTGCTCCTTTGCTGTAGCTGAATGAAAATGGCTTTCTTGTTTCATTTCCTATTTTATCTGTGGATGTGTAACATTCCAGATGTTAATCTGGATTATCAAAGTATGAAAGCGTTTGGTTCACATTCTGTGTCTTGCTTTAGGGGTTGAATTTGTCGTTCAGATTAAATTCTTTTAAATTAGTGTATCCCCTAAGAGCCTCAGATTATTCTGACAAGATTGTCCACCCAAACTCTAAAGAATAATCTTAAAAAAGTCGTGTGTTCAGCCTCAGGTTACACCTTACTCGTTACATGTTTGGAGATGACACCTTGAACAGTTGTGCTCTAGGAAGTGACTGTTCCATCTGCCACCTTGACCTCAGCACTTTGTCTCAGTGGGTGTTTGGACTTTAGAACACACTCCGTTTGCTGACTATGGAAGCACTTGATTTAAGGAGCCTTGGTACAGGAGCAGCTAGCTGAACAGCACTTGGCCATCTCTCTAGTGTTCCCCAGCTTCCTGCTCTCTGGAGACTTTAGGCAAACATCAGACTGTGGAAGAATATCACTTAGGAGCTGAACTTGGAGCTAGCACCTCTGCTGATGATAGCAGTGTGCGAGCTTTCATCCTGCAAGCACCTCAGCTGCGCTCATCTCTGTTCTAGAAATACTTTGTTCCTGGTTGTGTTGTAGTCCTGTCAGGGTTGCTATTTAGGGCATACATTCAGGCTAAGGTAACTGAGATTTCTTCAGATCTTTTAGATGAGTGCCTTGCCTTTCCTCATGTTTTCATCCCTGAATACATTGAAAGACCCGTGTCTTTCAGTGCTGGGTATTGATCACGTTACTTGGATTGAATGGTATTGACACCTACTTGGATTGAAAGGTTGTGTTAGTGTGTTAGAACATTGTTGGTGTATCAAGGGTGCTGAAGCCAAAATAAGTGGTCTCAGCCTTTCAAAAAAAAATTTCTGTCATCAAACTTCAAGGAAGAGTTTATATTAAAAAAAAAAAAAAAAAAAAAGACTCTCTTGAGTGTAAGAGGCTTTTCAGAATGGTTCAAACCATCCCCTTGCATGGGGACACTCAGCAGTACCAAGAGCAAGATTATCAAATTCCTGTGGTTTGAGGTCCATAGAATCTGATGGTATCCATCCACCAAGTCTTGGCAGTAAGAAATGTGATCTTACAACTCAAATCTTAGCCATTAATGAAGTTGATTATAAGTAGTTGCCCACCAGGAATGCTACCAGTTGTGTACTTCATCTACCATAAAATCTGATGTAAAGCGTTCCAGTAACACGGATAACACTTTAGAAGACCACAGAGTTTGGTGCCCTGAACCTAGGTTCCAGAAGATGGGATTCTCAGAAAATGGGTTTAGTAAGTTGGTGAATTTAACACCTAAAACGCCAACTGCCGGGCCTTTATGTCCAGTATGGTTTAACTTATGGAGTAAGGTCCCTGAGTTCTCCTCTTTCCTTCCACAGGGCAAGCAGGAGGACTTCAAGACGACAATTCTGGAGGGTATGGAGACGGCCAAGCATCAGGTGAGGGTGGCGTTTGATGCTTGCCACTTAGTAGCAAGAGCCGCCAAGTTAGGGATTGATGCTTGCAAGTGCGCATGGGTGTGGTTGTCCAAAATTTAGCGAGAGATACAGGAGTTGTTTCCCCACCTGTTGAACTAAGGGGTATTTTCAAGTTTCAGTTGAGGTGCCAACTGCAGAAAAGGACGCTAACCTATGTTGAAATGCCGCAGGCCGATCTCTCATCCCTCCGCTCCTCTCCATGTTCAGAGGAGTCCAGATGTGCAGAAAGAGTTTTCTTACCTAGCCAGTGTCTACCACCTAGAATGACACAGAAAGCCCTGGGCTTCAGCACAGTAGACCTTTTTTTTTTTCCCTAATCTGCTGAAGAAACATAGCACGGAGTACCTTTTTGCTCCTTTGTTTTTGTTTTGTTTTCTTTTTCTTTTTCTTTTGAAAAGCTTTGTGTTTGAGCTGTGTGCCAGTGGTTAGCGTCAGGAGATTTATCGGTTGGGGAGATTCATAGCCTGCTCTCGGTGGACTGGATTGTGAATTGCATTTGCCATTTGACCTAAGTACTGATGCTAGCAGTATGCACTTGTTCCTTAATTCACAGAACTAAATGGTCTCTTTACTCTGAAGTACTTCAGAGTGCTACTGAAAATCATCCTCCAGGTCTACCGCTTTCGCTCCCATGAAGATTGAGGAGTAGGGTTTTAAGTGAAGGAGTTGAAGGTTCCAGAAACTATTCTGTACCTCCAAGCTGCTCCTTTTGAAGTAAATATAGCTTCAAGATACTCATCTGAGAGTCCATCCTTGCTGTTCTAAGTAAAGGAGCCTAGTTAGGTTTTGAATCTTACCACTTGCACAGAATTTCTGACTGTTCCAGACTGGGTTTAAGGATGCATTGCCTAATTCATTTTTCGACAGGCATTGGCTGTTCAGAAATTCTGCATATTTTGCATATGTTGAGTGTATGCTTTAGCAAGAGTCCAGCAGCCAAGTAACTTTCCTTCAGAGTGTTTTTCATCTGTAGGTGTTTCAGTAAGTCTTAAATGAGCAGCATCCCCCAAGATGCCTTTGGTGGGGAAGAAGATAATCAAAACTTCAGTGTATTAGTTGCTGAATGTCAGGAAGTGACAAGTGTGTGCGTGAATGTGTGTGAAGAAGAGATGAGAGCCCAGTCTAGGCAGAGCCATTCTGACAGTCGTTAAAGAGTTGCCTGCCCCAAGGAAAGCATATGCAGTTCTTAACTGGTACTCCCAGTGCCATTTAATGTGTTGCTTTCATAAAATACCAGCAGGAAGGGTGTGGGATGGGGGGGAATTTAATCAACCTGAAATTGATCTAACTTTGATTTGTGTAGTTGCAGAAGTGAATTTAAGGATGTTTAATTCCTATAAGATCTTCTGGTGGTTGGACCAAATAAAACAATATAATTTCTAATAATAGCTAGACTTTTTCAAAATTCTGGTGCCAAAGCCAGTTGTGTTTGGGTTTTGTGAGTTTTGGTTGGTTTTTGGTTGTTTGGTTTTGCCTTTTTTTTTTTTTTTTTTTCCTAAATACAAGTGCTTATCTGGAGCTATTCTGATATTGTTGTTTTAAAGTTTGGGTATTACCATAAAAGACATTTGGCCTTGAAAAACCCAACAACAAAATTCTACCTTGGAGTTCTTTCCAAGGCTGTTAGGAGTGCCACTTTATCTGGCTTCTGAATTTGAAGGAATAAATCACAAAGCTTGTCAAGAAACTGGCTATTTGCCTTAAATCCACGTGTCTGAGAGTTTCCTGATAGTTGACCTACTGCACTGGCAGTCTTATGCTTTTTAGCAAACATCTGAAGAAGGCACAGTCATTTTAGCACAAGCCTGTAAGAGGGAGTAGGGGTCAGCATTTCAGATCTCTGCTTAACTGGCTGTTCTCTGAAATTTGTGCTGTTGAGCCTTTTGCTAACACCTGATGATCTAGAACCTGAATTAAGATTTGTTAATATTAATAAAGTATCAGAGAATTGGTAACTTTGGTTTGATTTACACGCAGTTTTACTGATTTCATAGTTTAGCATATACATTCATATGTAGAGGTTTGCACAGTTGGTCAATGTTAGGCTGCAGGATGACAAAAGGACTAGCAGAGCTACATGTTTCTATTCCATAAATGAATATTAGTGTCCAGAAGTATTGTGGGTGTGCCAACTTTACCTATTGTTAATTCCCTTTTCCTTTCTTGCGTTGCTCTGTAGCATCTCTTACTAATTTCCTCTTCTAAACTTCCTGTAAATGATTACAGACAGTTTTCTAAGCTTGAGTCAGCACACAGATCTAATCTTTGCTTGTGAATGTTTGGTGTTTTTGTTGTTGGGGTTTTTTTTTTGTTGTTTGTTTTAGTTTTTTTTTTTTTGTTGTTGTTGTTGTTGTTGGTTTGTTTTTTTTTTTTTTTAGCTTTACAACCATTTCCTTGCTCAAATTTTCTTCTTCATCTTTGGGAAGTAAAAATACTTGGAAGTTAAAGGTGTGTGTGGTTGCACCAGAACTGAAAGAAGGCAGTTCCTCTCCCCAGTGCAGTGACATGTTTACCTCTGCACATGGACTTCAACTTTCAAACAGTTGTCTTGGTTAGTGTAACACACTGCAAAGTTATGTTTTCTTTGATATTTATTATAGTCTTTTGAACAGTTCCAATTTCAGCAAATGATCTTACTGTGTTACTTGTGGATTTTTCCCTCTTGGGATATACTGGTTTATAGCTTCCCATATGGAATGTCCTCTCCTCTGCCTGTCCTGATCTTAAGTCACTTCCTAGGACATAGGAGATTGATATTGTTCTTGCTCTATTTTACATCTCAAGATTTCATTTTGCTGCTGTGCCTGCAAGATTCGCTTTCTGCCCTCTACTTGTGCTGTAGCTTTATGCAGCCCTGTCTTGGTCTGGTACTTGATATATTCAAGTGAGATTGAGGAACGTAGGGTACATAACTTCATTACCAGTGTTTGAATTGATACAAGTACAGGTGCCTTTATGAATGAAGTCGTTCTGTAGAGAAAATACCTCCTGTGTGTGTTCAACATTAGTCTTTTACATGTGGAGCATTTAAAAAGAAGTCAAAAGTGTGTAGTTCTTGACTGTAGGCAGCACTTGGGGAGGGGATGCAGGAAAAGCATCAGTAGGACTGCGTTTCATTGCACTGCCCGTTACCAACATGTAGAATGTACAAAAGGAGAGGTTAAGATAGGTTCCTCTAACTCAAGAAGCTGAGTGCAAGTGAGAACCTGAAAGGCAGGTGAGGGGGGACTGTAGGCATTGTGCTTGTATTTTATAGACCTTTTGTCCTTGAGCAGCTTCCAAAATGTTTTTCATATTCTGGTAGAAACTGGAAAGCACTCAAAAGAAGGACAGCATCTAAAGCAGTCACGTTTTCTGGATACTGTATTCTCTCTGTGTGTTACATATGTCAGACAATAGGACTGATCTGTGCCTGTGCCCCAAATATTTTTCAGTGTTTGGTTTTTTTTTGTGTGTGTGCCCCTCTGCCCTCGTAGTATCAACTTTATCATTAACCCCAGATGATACCTGTAATTCAGAGAACTGTTGTCTTGGGATGTCTTGCAGAAGTCAAAGGACTAATGAAAGCATGATATGAAATCGGCCACTGTATCACCTCGTGGTTAGATACACTGTCTAGGAAGGGTAGTGTAAAAATACCTATTCAGCAGCTCTTTTTGCAGTGCCTGTAGACAACTTGTCTTTTTATTGTAGGTGTGGAGGGTGCAGCTTTCCAGAGTAGACTTCCACATGACCGTATGACATCTCAAGAAGCTGCCTGCTTCCCTGATATAATCAGTGGGCCACAGCAGACTCAGAAGGTGTTTCTGTACATCAGGAACCGCACCGTAAGTTTATTGTCCAAGTATTGATGAAAAAGAGAGGATATTTGTGTACCTTGCAAAGATTTCTTGGCGGTTGCTGTTTCTAACTGGGTAGGTTTTTTTGATTTTAAGATGATGGGGTTTTATATCCTGTTGTGCTCTAAGTTGCTAATGAAGGTGTTCTCCTGTTCTTGATTGAGGCAGTGCTGTGAGACAGCATAAAGAATCTATAGTTTATTTGCAATATCCAAAACACAGTCACAACAACCATCAAAACTACAGGATTCAGCTAATACCACTTTCAGACAGTAAATAAACAGAAAGCTGGTGCCAGTGTTCTGTTACCTGATCTCAGCTTCAAGAACTCTTTGTAGAATATTTAATAATAATCAAAGACATTGTTCCTTAGAATAAGCAAACCTCTCAGCTTTTATTTTTTTACTTTGCTTAGTGGTCAGTTGCTGTAATACTGAGACATCAAGCCAGTTATGGGGCTTATTCTCAGAACAGTTACTTTGCCAGCTTTGATTTCATAAAAGAAACTGTAACATTGAAGAAATAAACCTCTGCTTCTGAATGTCTGTAGCACTTCTGCCCAATTCAAACATTCCATTCAACTTAAAATATAGAAAGAAGGGGCAATGTTCAAATAGTTGGGGAGCTCATTCACTTGAGTTCTGGCAAGCATGCCTGAATTTCAGTCCTTAATAAAACTTAAACAGTGGTATTATGTTTTGCAGATGATGCTTTTAAATTGTGACAGTGCTTTTAGCTTCCTCAGCACTCAAACAGCACTCAATGATTATCTGCTGTGCTTAGAATAGAGTATTTTGGAAAAGTCATGTTAGAGAAATTAATAGTAGGAAAGCAAGAAATGCTTTGCTTTGTTACCACACTTAAGGGAGAAAACATCTTATGCAGCATTCAGTCTTTTTCAGAGATTTAAGATGATCAGAGGGCATTACAGTATATTAATCATGGTAGCATCCAATGCTTAATAACATAAAGAAGTTACTGGAAACTTATTTATGGTGGACATCCTCACAATAAGAGCAGGTGGACATCCTCACAATAAGAGCATGACTTTTGCTATTCCTGTGAAATCTCCCTCTAATTAAAGTTGTAACTTTTGGCAAGTCATGAGAGGTAGGAAAACAGACCAAGGCAAGCCAAAAAGTGTGATAAACAGTTTGTTCAAAACGTAGAGTGAGCAATCCTTTAAAAAAAAAAAAAAAACCACATTAGAAGCAGAAGAGCCTTCCACTGAAACTAATAAATGACTGGGCTTTAAAGGAATGCTTGTAAGGGGTGTTTGCAGGGCTAGTCTAGAAAACCTGCCTTGCCTGTCTCTGGTCCTTATTTGCTATGGAGGAACTTAGAGAAGTTTCTAAGCAGGAATCCCTTTCTGAGGAAGACTTGGGAGAGGAGTCCTCTAGCCAGGAGCTCTCCTCTAGTCAGGATAGCAGAGGTTACAGAAGAGCAGATGAAGCATGTGGCAATACAAACCCAGAGCTCAGCAGAGCTCTGGAAGAACTGTAAACTGCAATGTGCATCCTCTTACTTAGAGCTGGCACAGTACCAAGGAATTTGAAACTATTTAAGTGGGCACGAACACCTGGAGGTTAGAGGAGTTGAATGCTAAGTCTGAGATTTACAATTTTCCCAGTAACAGAGGGAATCAAGAATGAATGACTCGGGAAGTAACAAGTCAGATGCCAACTGATGTTGCATGCCCAGTTAAAGTCACACTCATGACACTTGCCACAGGAAGGAAGGCTGTACATAAGCATTCTGGTGCTTCCATTTTGTAGCTTTTTTTCCTTCAGTGTATGTTTTCTTGTATGTGTGATTAGGAGATAACTAACTTGATGCAGATCAACTTATTTGAAATGCTGCGGGCGGTTAAAATGAACTATTGTGCTCCTTAAAGAACAGGAAGGCAAATTTCAGTGTGGTTTGGATAGCACTTCCCAAGTTTAATTCTTAAGAGAGTTTCAACTCCTAATGGTATTTGGTAACAAACGTGCACATGGACACACCTCTTCTGTATTGCTTAATATAACGTGGCATTATTTGTTTCCATACAGCTGCAGCTCTGGTTGGATAACCCAAAGATTCAGTTGACATTTGAGACAACTATCCAACAATTAGAAGCACCCTATAATAGTAAGTCAAGTCTTTTATTGCCAGAGACCTTCTGTACATGTCATCACTACACTTCTTCAGTTTCGGTTGGGGAAAAGCTCAGAATCCAGAGAGCACTTCAGATGGGTCCTTTTTGTTAGTGGAGCTCCATGAGCATTTCTGTGCAGAATGGGATATTGAAGTACGCTGATGTTTCAGGTTTCTTAGGAGTTCATTTGTCTGGTAAAGAAATACATCCCTAGCAGAGTTCAGAAAGGGTGAGAAGATGAGTTGTTACAGAAGTTTCCTGTGAGTGAATTCACATGCAGCTTTTAAGGTTTGCTACAGTTTCATGGTGGTTTGCAGCTATTAATTTTTCTTAATTATAATTCTATGATTCTGTTCTCCATGATCTGTCAAAAATGATGGAGAGTGGTAGAGCAACAACATCAGCAGCTCCCTCAGCACTCGTGGGTGCAGCCCAGCAGGGCCCATGGATCTGTGTGTGTTCAGTTTACCCAAGTGATTTCTAACCCCATCCTCATCGACCAGTGGAGAGACTTCCTCCTTCCAGGCTTCCTCTCTTACTCCAGGCTCAGGGATTCCTGAGGGCTGGTCTCAGCAGTGAAGACTGAAGCAAAGGAGGCATTCAGTAACTCCACCTTCTCTGCATCCTCCACACGTTCTTCACCCCACCCTGGGTAGAGCTCAGTGCGTTGCAGTTGCTCACAAACATAAAGAGCAGCTCCACCACCTTGCCTTGCTGATCTGTCTTTCCTAAAAAGCCCATAACCATCCCTGACAACATTCCAGTCATGGGAGCTATCCCACCATGGCTCAGCGACTGCAATGAGATCATGGCCCTGCAGCCCAACACAGATCTCCATTCCTCCTGCTTATTCCCCATGCTGCCTGCGTTGGTGGATGAGCATTTCAGAGAGGGGGTCGAGTCTATAGTTTTGCCTTTGAGGGGTGGAGGACCTTCTGGTTCTCAAAAATGTCAGCATGTGCATGTTGCCCCACAAGTGCTGGGATACGGCACCCACGGGCATCTCTGGCAAGTCTGGATACATCCCTCTCCCCCTTTGGTTAAAGTCCTGTCCATCAGCCCTGCAATCTCTTGTGGAAAGACTCTTCCCCCTTTGAGAAAGGTGTTTCTCATTAGGTGTCTGCAAACCTGGTGCTGCACAGGTCACCCGAGTTCAAAAACCCCAAATTGTTATGGTGACAGCAGCTACAGAGCCATGTGTTAATAGTCTGGATTTGCCTGTTCACTCCAGTGTCACTGCCTGCCTCTGGAAGGAGAGAGGAAAAGATAATTAGTGCTCCAGAATCCCTCACCAGTCATCCCAAGGCTCGAAAATCTCTTTTGATTGTTCTTACATCACTACTCTCAGTGTGTTCACCACCTACATGGAAACCAGTCCTGGATGATAACCTGAGGATCACAGCAGGCTGGGATGGGTCCTAGTGACAGGTTGGCTCAATGCTGCCAAACCCCATTCTAGTTGTGGGTTTCTGCAGTCAGTTTCAGCAAAGCTGATCTTTCATACTGGATGAACAGAAGCCTTTCCTGGCCTGCATACCTTTGTCGGGCACTATTCCAAAGCAGTGTAGCACAGAAAACAGCTTCTGGGAGGGCAGCTGGGGGTGCAGGCAGGGATGTGTTCAGGGTGACTTAGCTGGATTGCTGCTATGATGTGTTTGCTTGTAAATATGTTTTCAGTCCATACAGGCTGCTGAACATACAGAATAATTCTAAAACCTTACCATTCTTCAGGTGACACAGTGCTTGTTCACAGAGTGCACAGCTACCTGGAGCGGCACGGTCTGATCAACTTTGGTATCTACAAAAGAGTGAAGCCCCTTCCAAGTAAGAAACATAAACATATTTTCTAACTGGAGTTTTGGTTTGTTTTTTTTTTTCTGTGATTTCTTAGGACAAATTTTTGAGTGCTTTGGGGTTTGGTTTGGTGTTTTGTTTTTTTTTTTTTTTAGGGTTGGAATACTGGGAAAATGGGGGGGGGGGGGGGAATAAAACCAGGTGGTGATGGTTTTTATTTTTTATTTTAGCCATGTATTTAAGTAAATTGCTTTCAGAGTGAAAATGTTTGCAAATCTATAGATAATTTGATAGTTGTCACTCTTTAATGATTTCTCTTTGTTCCTTATTTGAATAAAAAAAAAGACAAACAACAATACCCTACTTACAGCTGTTCTGTGCTCATGTGATGCTTGAATTTTACAAGTGCTGAATTTGTTTATCCTCTCTAGGCTTTATTTTGGGTCAGAAAGAAATAAAACTGATACTTTGTCTCACATTAATAAGAACTAGTTTCTACTTCAAACAGTTATCCGTCAGAAGTATTTTTTCTCCTGTTTTCTTCCTCATCACAAATGCACTACTGGTGGGTTTTTTTTTGGTACCTGTCTCATTAAGAGCTATAAAGTGTTTTACAGTTGCCCTGTTATGTCCATAATGTTCTTTTTGTGACTCTTTTCTTAGAGTTTCTTCTGTCAGAACTGGCAGTGAGAAGAAAGCTGCTTTTTGTTCTTGCTATCTCTTAAATACAACTTTTAACTTCACCGCTTGCAATGTAGCAATGCCCATGTAGAGCCTGTAGCTTATTTTGCCCTTTCTTCAGCCAAGAAGACCGGGAAGGTGATCATTATTGGTTCTGGAGTCTCTGGGTTGGCAGCAGCTCGCCAGTTGCAGAGCTTTGGAATGGATGTCACGGTGCTGGAAGCCAGGGTATGAATTCCTGTGCTATTTTACTTCTATACAGAAACTTAACCAGTAACCACATTCAGTACTAGCAGCAGGTTAAGTATCCCAGCAGCTACAAAGACGGGTAAGCTTGTGTGTAGGGGCAGGCAGCTGGGATGTATTGCTGAGCACTAAACCTGTCTTGCTTGGAAACAAGCGTAGCTGTTGTCGCTGGGAGTCAGCTCTTGCTTTCTCAGGGGTGGGCTCTGTAGTCAGGTGCTAGTGTTCTATGCTTGCACCAGGAACAGGCTGGAACCTTCTTTTCATGATTAGGAAACTGATTTTTCCACTAGAAAGCAGAATTGTAGTCTGTATTTCAAGCATTGCTCATTAAGTGGAATCTATTTGGAATTGCCATGCAACAACAAGCAGGATATTTTTTTTTTCCTTGCACCTTTTAAGTCTTTCCTCATTTATTACTCTGTCCATATCAGAGGCTTTAAAGTTACAGAGAGCCACATTTGGTGGTGTGTGAGCTAGCTGATTGTTCTTCCAGTAACATGTTGTTAGATCCAGTCGTGAATGGAATCTCCTTTTACTTTAAAGTTGAAGTTTTTTTTCCTGATCAGTTGAGAACAGCTTGATATTAATTTCAAATAAATAAATCAAATTAAGTCAAGATAATCTCTAATGATTATTAATTATGTTTTACTTACTGACTTAAATTTATTTACTTCTGACCCTTTTCTAGCACAGATTATTTTAATCTGCTTAAGCTTTTTATAAGAATAATGTTTCAGGCTCTTCACTTTGCTAGCTGCTGCCCTAGGGAGCAGGAGGTGCTGGCTCTGTCCTTCACAGGTTCCATGCCACTAGAGCAAAGGAGAGCACAACAGCCTAATTGTTTAGGGGTCTCTTGCTCACTTGAATATATTCTGGGGGGGTGTGTTTTTTTCTGTGGGTTGGTTTTCTTCTGTTTTTTGTTTGTTATGGCAGGGGTGGGTTTGAAGCTGGAAAAAAGAAATCCATGTTATAACCTGGGTTTTGTTACAGCCAGTTTGTCGATGTGTCAAAATAATGCACACTATTTTCCCAGTGATTTTTACCCAGACAGCTGCACCTTCTTGAGTGCTCTGTATTTTTTTTTTTCTTTTATTTGTAATTTTTTTTTTTTTGAAGCTGTCTGGTGTTTCCTCCCCTGATGATTTCAGTGATTCAGGTGGTGGGTTTTTTGTGTCCACTCATTTTCTATAACTTTTAGACTGCCAGTGTACATACTTCTGAATTGCTGATTTAAATGCTAAAAAAATCAAACTTTACCTTTTTTTTTTATGAATTGGTAGCTGTGGGGGGTATTTGCCAAATTGTAATTGATACTTCTCTCTGGTATCATCCTGCTAGCTGGACTGAGGACAGGCAAAGGCAGCTTTTATTTTTTTTCCTTAAGTTCAAAATGGTAGGAAATTGTCATCCTTAAGTCAGTAGTAGGTGTTGAATCAAAAACCTTTTTCCCCCCTTCTGAAGTGTGCTCGTGCTTCATGGTTATCTTCTTGATTGATAGCTGGCTCTTTAATGGAGAATAGATAAGAATTATTGGCTGATGGTTTCTCTAACCTTAAAATTGATTTTTGTCAAGCACAGATAAATCATTTCCTCTTTTGAGTATTGGATTTTGTGGTAGGAAGTGGAAGGGGGAATCTAGTACGTAATTTCTCCATGGACAATGAAGGATTGGTTATAGAATCTCAGTAAATCCTACTGTAGATAGTGAAATCTGGCCAAAATAGGTAACATAGGTTAGGCTTTTTTCTTTTTTTTTTTCTTTTTTTTTTCTTTTTTCGGCTTTTTCTGGCTTTTTCTGGCTTTTTTTGGCTTTTTTTCTCCTTTTTTTTCTCCTTTTTTTTCTCCTTTTTTTTCTCCTTTTTTTTCTCCTTTTTTTTCTCCTTTTTTTTCTCCTTTTTTTTCTCCTTTTTT
>JANIJG010024108.1:0-24470 GCA_024611175.1 Megaceryle torquata | reverse complement strand
CAGCCACCACCTCTCTGGGCAGCCTGGGCCAGGCTCTCCCCACCCTCAGCAGCAAAAATCTCTCCCTTCTCTCCAGTCTAAATCTCCCTCTTTGAGTTTAAACCCATCCCCCCTTGTGCTGTCCCAACAGGCCCTGCTCAAAAGCCTGTCCCCATCTTTCTGACAGGCTCCTTGAAG
This sequence comes from Megaceryle torquata, assembly GCA_024611175.1. NCBI lineage: Eukaryota > Metazoa > Chordata > Aves > Coraciiformes > Cerylidae > Megaceryle > Megaceryle torquata. The sequence continues at coordinate 24,293 of JANIJG010024108.1, read as the reverse complement.
TCCTAAAAGGCCCCCAGAAGGTCTCCCTGGAGCCTTCTCCTCTCCAGGCTGAACCCCCCCCAGCACTCCCAGCCTGGCTCCCAGCAGAGGGGTTCCAGCCCTCCCATCATTGCTGGGGCTCCTCTGGCCCCAGCTCCAACAGGTCCCTGTCTCTGCTGTGCTGAGCCCTCCAGAGCTGCACCCAGCACTGCAGGGGGGTCTCCCCAGAGCAGAGGGGCAGGATCTCCTCCCTTGACCTTCTGGCCACAGTTCTTTTGATGCAGCCCAAGACATGGTTGGCCTTCTGGACTGTGAGCACAAATTCCTGGCTCATCTCCAGCTTTTCATCCACTAGTACTCCCAAGTCCCTGCAGGGACTACTCCCCTTCAGGGCTGCTCTCAATCCCATCATCCCCCAGCCTGTATTGATACCAGGAGTTGCCCCCACCCAGGTGCAGAACCTTGCACTTGGCCTTGTTGAACATCTTGAGGTTCACATCTCAAGCTTGTCCTGGTTCCTCTGGATGGGTCCTGTCTGTCAGGTGTGTCAACAGCACCACTCAGCTTGGCCTCATCTGCAAACGTGGTGAGCGTGCGCTTGAATCCCACTGCCTGTCACTGATGAAGATACTAAACAGCACTTGTCCCAGTGTGGACCCGTGAGGGACACCACTTATCACCATTCTCCACCTGGACATGGAGTTGTTGACTGTTACCCTCTGGATATGACCACCCAACCTCTTCCTTACCCACCAAACAGTCCACCCTTCGAATCCAAATCAATTTAGAGAGAGGGATGTATGTTGGGGTGGTCTGAACGATGCCTTTTGTGGATCTGGATGATGCCTTTTCATTTCCTGGTTAATCAAATGGAAAGGACACAGTAGTACAAGCCTGTGCTGTTCAGGTAGATCGTAGTGTTCACGTGCGGTACGAGAATGCGAGGGTTAAGTGGGTGGGTGGGTGTGTCACTGGAATGGGACAAAACAGTAGGAGCTGCCATTTGAAGACAAGTGCCTTATACCTCTGCTATTTTCAGTAGCCTTGTTTTCTGGTGTACATAGGAAAATGATCCTATAGCCTCCTAACTGTCAAGCACATTCTGTGTGTTATAAACCCCAAATCTTTTTGAGTGTAGTAGATAGGAATGAAATTGTTGCATAGCTACAGAGTTACACAATTGTTATCAAATGTGACTGGCAGCTCTGCTAGAGAGGGTGGCTCGAGGAGTCTTGAAGTGCAGATCTGGCTAAAGAGAAAGTTTCAGCCTGTAATTCTGAAGGGGAGCATCAGTCAGGGAAGGTGATGCAGGTCTTTGGGAGGGGTTTTCAACTTTTACCTAAAGGAATGAATAGAAATGTACATCTGCATTTACATCTTGAGATTCTAGATTGGAAAAGACTGGAGAGAAATAAAAGGAAAGTGAAATATTAACTATCTGTGAGGAACTTTTGGTGTGTGCTCTAGTCATTATATGTCCAGTCATTGTCTAGTCATCATCATGTCTTCTATAGTGCTGTTACATATCGTGTTCTAGGCTTTGAGCTATCTCAAAGCTTATCTTCATATTTTAAGTGTGTGATCTTGATAGCATTCAGTTTTGAGATCTGATAACCTCACCTTAGAGGAGAATTTCATTAATCAAGAAAAAGGAGAACCTTGCACTGATTGCAGAGTACATGAGTCCCCAGGCTTTGGCAGCAATGGGCTGTGGGAGGTAGCTTCATTCTTAGCACTTTCAGTAAGGCAGATCCATCAGAAGCAGGGAAATTAATATTGTGATGCAGTAACTCTCCAGGGAGACGCTACCTGCAGAACAGTTTGGGGTTCTAAGACATTTCACTCTTAAGAATAGTGGAAGAATCAGCCTCTTTGTGTAGGAAGTTGGAAAAGTTGCCTTGTTACACTTATGATACGTACCCAGAGATGAAATATGACTCTGAATTGTGAACCTCAGTGCTTCAGTCTGGGAAAACACCAGACGAGAAAGATCTGCACATCTAGAAGATGATAACTGACACAAGAATGAGTGGCCAGCTGCAAAGTGAAAGGGGAATCCTAGTTAAGAAGATGGAGGTACCAGGATCATTTCCCAGTTAACAGAGGGTATTCTTTGAGTTAGGGATGAGTAACAATTGCGTGAGTCATCTGACAGAGTCCTAGGGATAGGCAGAGCACTGTTAGCATCTCAAGCTGGTTTTGTTCCAATTAGCACTCATTCAATAACTTTTCCAGTCTTTCTGAAGTGTATGCTTTTTTTTCCTCTTCCTGATCTTTCCCTTATACTCATCAGTGTTTTCTCTGTCCTCTGTTTAACCTAGGCTGGGTTTAACAGGTGGAAATACCATGTGATGCTTGCTCTTTTCAACATATGCAACTGTCATCACCTAGCAGGTATTTCCACACTGGCAGCAGCTTACACTAATCAAACTGGTATCTTCAGTACAGCCAAATACCACCCCTCTGAAAGTGCCCTGCAGTGCTTCCTCCATCGTCCTAGTTTTCTAGGATGGTGGATTGGTAGCTCTTGGTTACGCTGACCACACCAAAAGATGTTACTGTCTGTCTCCTTCACTGAGCTCCTAAAGCCTTGTGGTTGCAAAGAGCCATCCCACCATCAGAGGGCTTCTGTCCCATTGGCAAGCATGAACGCACCTTCCAGTAAGGCAATCTTTGTGTGCCTGTAAATTGGGTTGCTTTCTTCATACAAAAAGTCAGTTGTCATTGAGACTTGCCAACTTTCTTGAAGCTCTTTGGCTAGATGTTCTGGCAAAGTGACTTTGCATTTTACAGACCTTGGTGTCTGACCATTTGAGAGAGCTAAATTCAATTCCTTTTTAGAAGAGCTGTTCTCAGCTACTTTGTTGTTGTACTCTTGAAGTGTCACTCTAGTTTGGGGCATGTGATACCTGGCTTTTTTGAGCACTGCTCTTAAGAATTTATCTGCACCTTGTCTTTCTCCTGATTTGTGGAATGGTAGCATTTTGAGTTTGTTATAAGGTGGTGTGAATTTAGACTATACTGGATGAATCTGTGTCATTGCACTGGTTTTTCTCTGGACTACTCGACTGTCTCGTCACTGAGGCTTTGAGCTTTGATGACCTACATAGTTTCTCTTTTATTTATGATTAGGTTGTTAAGAAAGTTTATTCTTTTGACTCCTAGGTTCCAAAAGAGAAAGATGAAATGGTGGAGCAAGAATTCAACCGTCTGCTGGAGGCCACATCATACCTCAGTCATCAGCTGGATTTTAATGTTCTCAATAATAAGCCTGTCTCTCTAGGTCAGGCTCTGGAGGTTGTCATACAGTAAGTGACTTCTCTTTTCATGGTAGGCTTTCCTATTTTGTGGAGAACTTCCTGAAAGATACCTGGAACAACTGTCATGCTCCTAGGGCAGGCATTACCCACTTAATGCCACTGTTTGGTCTCTGCTAAGCCCTTATTTTGTATGTCTGTGTTGTTTATTGAAGCAAAATATACCAAAGATGGTAAAAGGAGCAAACATCTTTTCTGGAAAGCTTCCTGAAAATCACTGCTACAGTAACTGATAGTGTTTGGTATGAATTGCAATAGCAGGTGTCTTCAGACTCATGTTTTAGCTAGTCAAGTATCCCTTACTTACAGAAACTTGTATTAATTTTCTACTTGCCATATGAGTATTTACTACTACCCCCTGACATGTGCTTTTATTGCATTGCACTAATTGAATTGTGCTAATGAGTTTTCTCAATAACACGAGGATTTTATGCTGAACTGACTCGTAACTTCTCGCCTCTTCCAGACTGCAGGAGAAGCATGTGAAGGACGAGCAGATTGAGCACTGGAAAAAAATTGTGAAAACACAGGAGGAATTGAAAGATCTTCTTAACAAGGTATTGTGTCCAGTTTTGGGCTCCCCAGCTCAAGAAGAAGAGGGAACTGCTGGGGATGGTGCAGCAAAGGTCTACAAAGATGATTAGGGGACTAGAATATCAGTCTTGAGAGGAAAGACTGAGGGAATTGGGTCTTTTTGGTCTGGAGAAGAGAAGACCGAGGGGGATCTTATCAATGCTTATAAATGCTTCAAGGGTTTATGTCCAGAGGATGGGACCAGTCTCTTTTCAGTGGTGCCCAGTGACAGGACAAGAGGTAACGGACACAAACATGAGCATGGGAAGATCCATCTAAACATCAGGAGGAACCTCTTTACTTTGAGGGTGATGGAGCACTGGAACAGTCTACCGAGGGAGGTGGTGGAGTCTTTGTCTCTGGAGATATTCAAAACCTGCCTGGATCTGTTCCTGTGTGACCTTATCTAGGTGTCCTCTTCATTTAAGACCTGCCTAGAAGCACTGTTAGGACAAAGGAGTCTCCATTTTTAAGGAGGAGCACATAAGTGATTAGGCACAAGACTGTAAAACAGAAATGTGGGAAAAGAAAGGGAGGGGATTGTTATGGTTTAGGCCCAGCTGGTAACTGAGCACCATGTGACTGCTCACTCACCCCTTCCCCTCGGTGGGATGGCGAGGAGAACGTGTCACGAAAGGCTTATGGGTTGAGACAAGGGCAGGGAGACATCACTCACCAGTTATGGTCACAGGTAAAATAGGCTTGACTTGGCAAAAAAAGTCTATTTAATGGCACCCCTCCTCCCCCTCCTCCTTCACTGACCTTGGTGTCTGCGTAGGTGCTTCTCTTGCATCCCACTCTTCACTGCAGCTTCCCCAGCAGTTTTTTTTTTCCCCCCTTCCTAAATATGTCATCCCAGAGGTGCTCCACTGTCACTGCCTTGGTCAGAGGCAGGTTCAACTTGGAGCTTGGAAAGCTTCTAGCAGCTTCTCCAAGGAGCCATCCCTGGGTCCCCTCCTCTAGCAAAACCCGGTCATACAAACCCTGTACAAGGAACACATGATGTGTTGTCTCTTCCTTTAGAGATGCTGATAATGACTCAGCCTTTTGAAAGATTATTTTAAAATGTTTGCTTTCTTTACCACAAATGCTATTTACAGTCTAGAATGTGGTTTAGGCTTACTTAAGAGGTTTTTTGATTGTGGTAGATGATAACTTCACTTCTCCTTGGAAGTTTCTCAAGTTAAAAATGTCTGAGGACAGCTCTTGTATCTTAAGTCATAAGTAACATCTGCCAAATCCAGGAAATCTCTTTGGTGTAATGGCATAGTTTGAGATTAACATCCATTTTACACAGTAACTTGCACGAAATCTACCTTTCCTCATCACTTTTTGTTTCCTTTTTTTTTCCTCCCTTTTTAAATCCACCTGAAAAAGATGGTGAATTTGAAAGAAAAGATTAAAGAGCTTCATCAGCAGTATAAGGAAGCATCAGAAGTGAAGCCACCTCGTGATATTACAGCAGAGTTCCTTGTGAAAAGCAAGCACAGAGATCTGACTGCGCTCTGCAAGGTAAAGGATGATGTATGTACGGCACTTCAGTCAGTGGTTTCTGAGGACTTCAGCACCCAGATAAAACTAGTCAATATAACAGAGCGAGTGCAGAGGAGCAATGAAGGGCCTGGAGAATAAGCCTTATGAAGAGCAATTGAAGGAGCTGGAACTGTTTAGTTTGAGGAAGAGGAGGCTGAGGGGAGACCTCATCACCCTCTACAACTCCCAGAAAGGACAGTGTAGAGAGGCTGGTGCTGGTCTCTTCTCCCAGGTGATTAGCAATAGAACAGGAGGGGGTGGATTCAAGCTGCAACAAGGGAGCTTTAGACTGGACATTAGGAAAAAATTTCTCACAGCAAGTGTAGCCAGACACTGGAACAGGCTGCCCAGCGAGGGGGTTGAGGCACCATCCCTGGATGTGTTTAAAGGTCTTTTGGATGTGGTGTCGGGGGATACGGTGCAGGGGAGAACTTTGTGGATGGTTGGACTCGATCATCCCAAGGGTCTTTTCCAGCCTGAATGATTTTGTGATAAATGTTTCTACATCTCACCCTGATCCAGCATTCTCAAGAGAATGTGGTTGCTGGTAACTCTGGGTTGAAATCCCGATGACAGGTCTGCATTAAGTACCTTTAAGTAACCCTCAGTGATGGGTTGATGGAGAGCATTAATGTGTTGAAGGCTCAGTTTTAAATAAGTCTGTGCTGGCGTGTGTCAGCCAGCAACCGATGCTTTGAAGGCTAAATTTTAGGTCAGACTTGGTCTGTAGTACTGCTGGCTTTTGCAATAATCTGGAAATAAAAGGTGCATTTGAAGACCGATGCTCTTTCTCCAAGATAAAATGGGTGCTTTCCTGAATAAAAGACTTCTTTCTACCCAAAGGTTGCAATTTACAGAGCTCTATCTTGACAAGCAGAGCGAGTCCCCCTGCTCTGCACGTATCCTGATACAGAAATTGCCTTAAAGAATCCTTAAGAACTGTTCACCCAGCTCAGCTAGAACCAGCTACTTTGAACAGAAGATCCAGACCTTTGTTTATTTTTGTATACCTAAGTAGTAGCTCGTCTGTTTTGTCACCAATTAACAACTTTGAGGTCTTGTCTCTATTACTGGACACTCCCAAAACGATTGTTGCCTTTATACCTCGTTCTACTAATGTTTTTTAAAATAAGAAAAAGCCCCAGCCTCTGAAAGAAGCTCTTATTAGATCATGTCTCTGCCTTTTGCATAACTGCTGCCCCTTTGGAAATCTCCATGTTCCACATTAACTATAATCTTTTAAGAGAGACTGAAGAAGAGAAATAACACTTTGTGCGATAGGAAAAAGCTCTCGGTATCATGGGAACCCTTAAAATACTAGGCCTGTAATGGACCTTCATGTTCTTCACATCCAAGTGTTTAAAATCCTGAAACACTAGCACACTAATCTTTTCTGCAGTATGACAGAGACTGCTGTGTATTTGAACAAAATGTGCTGGATAAAACGCTGAAAAAATAAAGAACTTGCTTTAGATTCCACTAAAACGATGACACTTCCACTGATTTTCTCTTGAGATTAGCTCTAGTCTGATGCTACATGATATTAAGTCCTTTTACATGTAAACTGATTTTAAGGTTGGGTTTTAATCTTATTAGGAGTATGATGAATTGGCAGAAACACAAGGAAAGCTGGAAGAGAAGTTACAAGAACTTGAAGCCAATCCACCAAGGTAAACTATAAAAATAAGCACTTGGGAAAGCAGGGCTTTTAATACTTTTCACTGCCTTCCAAAAATGTTTTGATATCCTTTCTTTTAATTACTCTAACTCACGGGGTTAGGAAGGTACAAAGGTGAAGTTTGAGCTCCCTCAGCTTTAGAACTAATTTTCCTCCTTTTCAGAGGTGACTTGGCCAAAGAGGGAGGGCACATTTCAGTGCATTTTCACCCTGTAACAAGTGCCTGATCTCAGGAAGCCTTTGAAGTTTGAAATCTTCATCAGTAATGATAGCACACCAATCCTTATTTTGGCACAACATTAGTATTTTGTGCTCTGTAGTTATACTAGATTCTTTTTGTCTTCTTTGTATATGCTTCTTAAGCCACTAGTTTGTAACTTTTTTTTTAATATATTTCTAAAGTTCAGTTTCTAGCTTCACTGAGAATATTTTACATGAACATGCTTTGAGAATGTGAATTTTATGGGGCTTGATATTCAGCTTTTATCGAGGGGGTCTGAAGGTTTGAAACAGAATCTGCTTGTGTTGGTTTTGGTTTTTCTCTTATTTCCCCACTAAGAGGGATTCGGACAAAATAGCGAATGAATTTTCCAAAGCAATGCATTTGCAACACCCTACTCTAGCAAACTAAATATTTTTGTATTATCTTCATTTGTTTTGTTTTGTTTTTTCCTAGTGATGTTTATCTCTCTTCAAGAGACAGGCAAATACTCGACTGGCATTTTGCAAACCTAGAATTTGCTAATGCTACACCTTTATCTACGCTGTCGCTGAAGCACTGGGACCAGGTAGTTAAGTACTGCATTCATTTAACAATACACTAAAAATCTTAAGCAATATTTATTTCATTCTTACAGAAGCTTCTCTGTGTTAACAGTTTCTAAACACTTAGGTGCTCTCTGCTTTAATGCAGATGCTGAGCTCTTCATGATGATTATTTGCCAGTGAAATAGCAGACAGCTTTTTCTAAGTGCCAAAGCGATCACTGATACTCTCTGCTGCAATTTCCTATACTTAGGACTTGACTAACAAGCAGAAAGGATTTCAGATTTGACTCAGTCTTTAGGAAAAAAAAAAAAAAAAAAGGATTTTAAAAACCCCCAAATTGGCATTGTGTAGATTTGCTGATTATTTTCCATTGAAGCGTGTGCTTCATTATAACCGCGTGCTTTTCGTGCATCTTCATTGTAGGACGATGACTTTGAATTCACAGGCAGTCACTTGACAGTGAGGAATGGATATTCCTGTGTGCCTGTAGCCTTGGCAGAAGGGTTGGATATTAAATTGAACACCGCAGTTCGACAGGTTCGCTACACGGCATCAGGTAAGTGACACCACCTCCCCCACACTGCTCTGAGGGGCTGTGTTCACTGAAATTACATTTCAGTGCTAGTGGAAGCAGATAGGAAGACTGATCTGATAAACCCCCTCCCATTATCCATTTTGAGTTAAACAGCCACATTTCTCTCTGTCTTTAATTGCTGCAGCCTAGTTCGGGTAATGGCTGCTGGTAAAACCTGGTTTCATGCTGTTAGAGATTTATTAGCCTTTAATGATTTCTGGTTGTTCCTGTGGCTGGTTTGACACCATCCTTTTCAGTTCTATTTACTGATTCATAAGTTTGAGTTCGTTCTCACATTTCTTTACTTCATTAACAAATGTTTGCAGTAAAAGGTCTTGGACTGCTTTAAGACTTGATCAGGTACTAGAAGTATAAAAGAATGTAACACCACCTCAAATAAATGGAAGGAATATATCTCTTTGTTATTCTTCAACTCACTGGGCTTGGAAAACTGTCAACTGGGAGAGCAACTCAATGAGAGGCTCATTCTCTACTTACTATTTATTTATGCATATATTTAAATAAAACCTCCTGGCCTAGATGAACCTTTAGGCTTTCTCAGTGGGTCCATTTCCAGATGCTCTGTAAATGACGCATTCTGGAATTGAGCCAGTAAACATTCACTTGTCTAAAAGTTAAGTAATTCTTATTATGAAGCTGTCTTCTTGAAACGTTTTCTGATGTCTCTCTGTTTTTATGGTAGTTTCCTTTGGTTTCGTCCAAAACTCATGCCTTCTGGCCTATTAAATGGTTGGGTTTTTTTTCCTCCCCTTTCCAGGCTGTGAAGTGATAGCTGTAAACACCCGATCTACTAGTCAGACTTTCATTTACAAATGTGATGCTGTGCTATGTACTCTTCCCCTGGGAGTATTGAAACAGCAGCCTCCAGCAGTACAGTTTGTGCCTCCTCTTCCCGAGTGGAAAACGTCCGCCGTGCAGCGTATGGGATTTGGCAACCTTAACAAGGTGACCTGGGGAACTGCAGCAGACTTGAGGTTGCAATAGGTGGAGTCTAAGATGTGTGTGGAGTGTATGTAATGGATGGTGGAGGAAAGGAAGAATGGGTTTTCCACTGCTTCTTCTGCTAGATTTTGATGCTGAAAATTAACTGAAGAACTGGAAGGGCCTCTTCTCTGTTTCCCACACAATTTTGGAATAGTTAAATTTCAGAAGTACCTTGACTCACTGTGTTTGCTGTAGCTTGTTAATCATATTTGTAAACTATGAGAGCATGCTAACATATGGAAGGCAATATATGTCTCCACCTTTATGTCTACACAGAATATATTCACCAGCTTTTCCTTTCTTGACCTCTCCAGCATCAGTTGTCTCTATTTTAATTTTTTCTGTGCGCTCTTCCTAACTCTTGATTCTTTTTGTTTCCAGGTTGTTTTGTGTTTTGATCGTGTCTTCTGGGATCCAAGTGTCAATTTATTTGGTCATGTTGGTAGCACTACTGCAAGCAGAGGAGAACTTTTTCTGTTCTGGAACCTGTACAAAGGTAGCTGTGGTGCATGTCTACTTCTGCCCATGTCTTATTTGTGTAGTTTCAGCTCTAGAAAAGGGCACATTTTAAGATGCTGTTAATATTCACACATGGATGTGATAAGAATATAGTATTTGTAGGAAGACAGATGGAAACAGAATTCTCAGAATTGATGCATTTCTGGATACTGTGCTAATGCCACTCCACTGAGAGATTATTTAATGTGAGTCTGCATTGATAAAACTAGATACTTCACTCACGTGAGTCCTTACACAGGTAACTTGACTGCTGTGCTGATGTTTATTGTACCTAGATTAGGTTGTTTGGAAGGTATTGAGTTCCCTTAAGTGTAGCACAGATGACTGTTAAATCCCAGTGGAAACCACTCTGTCAGACAGGTGTTACCTTCACTAAACAAAACTTTTTCCCTCTTCTGCATGCTGTACTTCCTAGTGTCTGTGTTTTAATTTTTTGTGGTTTTATTTTTTTTCTCTTGATAATTCTCAATAGTACCATAGCAGATCTGAATTTATTTTCCTTTTGGTAATTTGACATGATGGTGGATGATTTAGGACCACTTTTGGGGGGTTTGTTTGCTTTTAACCACAAGACTTAGCTGCAGATCCATGCCTACTCTAACTTGTCTGATTACAATGTTTTATAACAATTCTTTTTTTTTTTTTTTTTTTTTTTTTTTATTTTTTTTTTTTTTTTTTTTTTTTTTTTTTTTTTTGGTGGTGTTGTTTTTATCTTCCCCACCCCCAGCACCAATTTTGTTGGCCTTGGTAGCAGGAGAAGCAGCAGGGATTATGGAAAATATCAGTGATGATGTCATTGTTGGACGGTGCCTTGCTATCCTCAAAGGCATATTTGGTAGCAGTGCTGTACCACAGGTCAGTAGAGTCTTTGGGTAACTTCTCTGCATTTCAGAGTGTACTCAATTCTCAGTAGCTTGACTGCAGCACTGAGCTCTTTGGTCTATGAACCACCTTTTGGTTATTCAGGTTGTTTTTTGGGAGGGGGTGTTTGCAGGTTTGGGCTTTTGGGGGATTGGGGTTTTTTTTGTTGGTTGGTGTTTTGGGGAGGAGTGAGTTTGGTTTGGGGTTTGGGTGGGTTTTGTTTGTTTTGTATTGGTGTTTGGTGGTTTTGTTTTTGTTTTTTTTGAGAAAATTGTTTCAGACCAGATAAGACACCAGCTTTGTCAGAATGTCACATACTTTGGTAATTTTCTACCTTTACCATTTGTTGACTTACAGCGGAGTTGTCTGTGGTTGGTGACAGCACTGCTTAGACAGTCCTTGCCATGTTATGCATCTTCTCTGAAGCACAATAAAGCTCTCGACCAGTCATCTCCACAGAGAAACTCGTTTGGCTGGAAAATAACTGAAGGGAGAGGGAGGGAGCAAAGTTAAGTCTTTCCTCTGTATCAGTTCCCTGTTATTTAGGCACAATGTGTATAAAAGGAATGGTCACTGAAGGGGTGGTTTAGAAAATACTTAAATATTACTCATAAAAAGAAGCTTCTGTACTTAGGACATCAACTGGAAAAGTCTTATAGCTGTTCAACCTCCAGTGTGTGTGGCTTAGGTGAATACTTGCTCTGTTCTAGCAGGCAGTGTGGAAGCACTTTCCTACCAGTGGCATTGCTTGTAAATAAATAGTTCTCCTCCCCATGGTGGTTTAATACCCCAGTCTTCTCCGAGCATTTGGCCAGGTGTAAACTGGACTGTTTACTTGCCTGCTATTTTAGGTGAGGAATAGATTCTTTGTCCTTATTGGACAATTGTAGAAGTCTTTTTGAGCACAGCTTTATCATCCCCAGCGTTTCACTGCTTTCTGTATGATGGACAAACCCACAGAGCTGACTGTAAGCATGGATAGTTAATTATGAGTGGATCTCCTACTTTGGAAATGCTCAATCAGTTGAATCTTAGATCTCAGACTGGAGAACACGAGAGGAGGAGGCATCAGCTTTGCTTTTCTGAACCCCTGGAAGATCATTTTGCTTCCTGATGAGATCTCTGTTGTGAGAGGAGCTGTGAGACTGTTGTTTACAGGTGCTGTCCTTACAGCCATTCACAGTGGTCTCCATCCAGTCAGGGAAATGTGAGGTTGCATTTTTCTCAAGAAACAGTCAATATATGAGAGCTGACTCGTCACTCAGTTTCATAGAATACTTTTTGTTGGAAGAGACCTTTAAGATCATCAAGTTCAACCATTCCCCCAGCACTGCCAGGGCACCACTGACCCCTGGCCCTCAGCACCACAGCTCCACGGGGGGCTTGGAAACCCCTCCAGGGATCACGGTGACTCCACCCCTGCCCTGGGCAGCCTGGGCCAGCCCTGGACACCCCTTCAGGGGAAGAAATTGTTCCTCAGCTCCAACCTAAACCTCCCCTGGGACAACCTGAGGCTGTTTCCTCTTGTCCCATTGTTTGCTACATGGGAGAACAGATTTCTTACCTTCTGAATAAAAAAGTGCTGAAAATTGTAGTGAGGAGTTTTCTCAATTAAGTCATCAGGCTATACTGGGAAGTATGGTCTCTGACCTCCAGCGGTGTCTTACACCTTAGAACATGGCCCCTGTCCTCTGTGGCCTTTCCTCAGACTGAGCAGAAGGCATCAAATCCAGCCTGGCTGAGGCCAGCCTCAGATCACCTCAGATCTGTCGGTGTTGGGGTCCAGGAGACTTCCCTTGCCACCATGCCGTATGGTGCCTGCTGGGCTGGTTTCTGGATAGTGCCCTCACTAGATAGAGCCTCCCTCTCTTGGGGCAGGGTCAGTTCAAGTAGAAACAATTCTATGAAATATCTTCGTGCCCAAGAAGAGGAGATGAGGTTTCTGTCTTGATGTTTGCATTTTTAGGGGATACGATGCGTGTTAAAAGTCGGTCACGCATTTGGACCGAGTCTGGGCTGGTTTGAGAGTCACACCCACCACTTTGCAATGTTATGTCTGCAAGGTTCTAAAGATGTCCCATTTTCTCTTGACTAGCAGTCATGTTATGCTTTAGAGTGATACTGGTTTGAGTCCTGATGACACTGTTCTCACTGTTGCATCTTTCACCGCAATATCTTTCACCATGACCCTTATCTTGGCAAACGGATGGGTTGGAGAAATAGAAGTGTTTCCATTTGCCCAGATGAGTTCCACCTCCTGTAGGCCTGGATCATGGTCAAATCAGAACAGATATTCTGATGAGCTGTGGCTGAAAGGAAGTAAAGGAGTAGGGAGCATGTCTCGTCATTACCTTGATAATAGGAGAAGCAATGGAGCAAACTACACAGTGTGCACGTACACCTGACTGCAAAGTCAGAGTTCCAGTGCAGCAGGTTCTGGTAATGTACTGGAAGGAATTACAGTATTGCCACCAAAGACAAGTTATTTACCTCAGAGAGCATGATCCTGAAACCCGGTGGACTTGGGAGTTCCACCATTAGCACGAGGCTAAGGACTTGGTGTCCGTTATTCTTGCATTTTACATCTCTCGTATTTTGTACTAACTGTAGAACTTGCACTTTGTCAACAACTGAAGTTTCTGTCTTGTCTCAGCCTAAAGAAACTGTGGTGTCTCGTTGGCGTGCTGACCCGTGGGCCCGGGGATCTTACTCCTATGTAGCAGCTGGATCTTCTGGAAATGACTATGACTTGATGGCTCAGCCAATTACTCCAGGGCCAGCCATTCCAGGTGCTCCTCAGGTGAGAGTTGTTTCGATTCTTTTTACAAAAAACACCAAACAGGACTATTTTTCTAATTTACATTCATATCTAACCACAAGTTGAGATAACTTGCATCTTCTGATGAGTGATTTGAACCGGTTTTCCATCCGTGAATTCTGCCTTCCTAGGTTTAGTATCATTTGTTTACTAGAAAAAGAGCATGTTGATTCAGAAAGTCAATTTGGTGAGGTCTGAACAGAGTATTATAGTGTAAATTTACTGCCCTTCAGGCTCCATATTTATGTTGTCCATCACTATATTTCAGTAGTGGTGATTTGAAGGAGGGTGAAGGCCAGAGTGAGAGGAACAGGAACCAAAAGGTCTCCAAAACTGGGAGCGAACCCAAGTCATCTCCAGCTCACTTTAAGAGGATGATGTTTTGAAAGCAATAGCCATTCTGCAAGAGCTAGGGCAGAGAAGGATGTATGGCTTTGGCTTTATTTAGGTTGTCTTTCTAGTGATACAAGTCATCAATAAACAGCTACGGATAAAACGATTCTCTGCAGAGTGTAACAGATGAAAGTCTGTTTTCTCCTACTTTTATGACTGTCAGTAGTTGTTTTAGGTCTCACTTTAAAGTGAAACTGCTAATTTAGGTGAATTGCAGAAGGATTTGTTTGCTTACCGTGCTAAAGTTCATGTCCCAGGATGAGAAACCACTGTTCTTAAAGCTGCTGTAAGAGTTTGGCTGTAGGGTTGCAAATGGAACGCTCAGATGCTGGTTTGGAATACAGCTGGGGAACGTTCACCTCCTTATCTGGTTCTCAAAGTATCACTTTTCAAGTCAGGCTTTATCTTTGTATCAAAGCATAGCAAAGAATTGGGAAACATTCCTTTGTGTTACAGTCATTGCAAACCCTCGCTACCTACCTAGAAGTTCTCTCGGTAATTTGTAGGACGCTTGTAGGTCAAAATATTTTGAACATAGGCCGTTTTATATGCGCCAGCTTTGCGCTGACGGAGACCGCGCTGTAATTAGAGGCCTTTTAACGTTCTGAAAGCATCTGCTGCTGATTCTGAAAGAACGTGAAGAAGCATTAACAGTGTTCTCTGTCCCCCCAGCCTATTCCTCGCCTGTTCTTCGCGGGAGAACACACAATTCGCAACTACCCTGCAACTGTCCACGGCGCTTTGCTGAGCGGACTGCGAGAAGCCGGTCGCATCGCAGACCAGTTTCTCGGGGCCATGTATACTTTGCCTCGCCAGCCTACGCCTGGTGTCCCCCCGCAACAAGCTGCCAGCATGTAAGAGAGGTAGAAGGTACTGGAAGAGGAGTGATGAGACCCAAGCGCTGCTGCTGGGGAGTCTGGGATGAAGATGTTTGCGTAGGATGGGACAGTGTCTGAGTGGACTCAGCCCTGAGGTGCTGTGGAATGCTTGCGTTGGGATGGCCTTACCTACCCTTCAGCTTGGCATCGCTGTATGAGAACTCTTTCAGCTAGTTAAGTGTCAGCGTACACAGAATCCTTTACTACCAAGCTGGTCAGGGACTTTTTTGACTCTGCAGATACTTTTTTGAAAGTCAAGCTTATAACTGGAGGTTTTTTAGGGTTGTTTTTTTTTTTTTCTACCTATATGTGTATTTACAACTTGGTAATTTCCCAAGGCCCTCTAGAAGCTGGTTGCTACAAATAGTAGCTTAGTGTAGAATTTATGTAAACTTTTTGTTGGGTTTTGTTTTGAAGAATAATATTTTTTTTAGCCGCTTCTGTTCTTACCTGGTGTTTGAGAATTTGGTGCAACTGTTTCTCTAGCAAGTCACAGCCTTCCAGAAGGATCCGTTGCCTGCCACACCTTATGCATCCAGTTTTAGAAAGAAAGCTGGTATTAGTGTGCTAAGCATACTGGTTTATTAAATAATTTTAACAAAAGAAATAATCAGAATTGGAGATTTGTATGTTAAAAACTGGAAAAAATTTCTCCTGTTTGTTTACATAGAAGCAGTTGCCTCGCCAGTAGGTTGAGAGGAGCTGATCTCTCCCTCTGCGTGTGGTAGGTAGCCACTCTGCATCTTTTCCTTTCAGTTCTGCCAGGTCACTGAGATGATGTTGCAGCTGCTGTTGTTACACTTCTGAAAATCACTGGGATTTTGCTGCCTTTCCAACTATTTTCCTTATTAATTAACCACTTAGAGCCTTCTTTTCATTGCAGTCTCATTTAAACATTTGTGTCCTTCTTTCCCCCAGTTAGGACTAGACTTTTCTTATTTCTTCCAACTTTCCTCATCCTCTTTCTACAGCTTTTTGTGTCACCTACCTATGGTCTCACCCCGTTTTTTGTACTTTTCAGTTGTTCTGTCCTTTCACCTTCTGTTCTGCTAGAGGACCAGGACCTCAGCTTGTCCCATGCTCATCCATCTACAGTTTGATTGCCCACGCTTCTTCCTGAAGAAGATACACAGATGTGACTGCAGCCCCTACTTGTTTATAGCTGTGTTGTCTTTGGCTGTAGCCTTTCCATCTCCCAACGTTGTTGCTTCCGCTGTTTTCTTGCGTCTCCTTAGTAGCTGGAGGTTATTCTTCCTCCCGAGTGTGTTTATTGTCTTCTGGTTGCTTTCTCATGAGATGTTGAAGTCTGTGAGGGGTTCTCTCTACAGGCAGCTCATCTGGCAAGCTGGGAGAAAGGGAAGGACTGATGTGTAGGGGCAGTAGTCTGGGGGCATTGAGTTGAGGTGTCAAGGACTAAGCCTGTTTGAAGTGGCTGCATCTGGTGCTATGGGGGACTTTCTATCCCAGCCCTCTGTCTAAATTAGTGCTACCTTCCTCATATCTCTAACTTTGCAAATGTTGTTGCTGCCTGATCCCTGTACTGAAGGGGATACTACTCATCCCTGCTTTCCATTCCTGGGGACAGGACAGATGGTTGATCAGAAAACTGCCAGTGAAGCGGGGCAGGAATTGGAAGTCCAGCAGGGCATGGAGGAGCCATGTGCAGGGGGTGACTGAGAGTAATTTGAGACTGAAGACTCCCTGTCTTATGTTCAGGTAGAAGCCCGTCAGCACCTCTACCCAGAGAAATCCTGTTCCAGGATGAGGTGTAACAGCTCTTAAAAATCCACCAGCAGCTGGATTAGCAGCTTTTAGCTGATCAGCTCTTGGCTAATCCCACTGAAGATGGGAAGAGGACTTGAGAATGGGGGTGCTGTGTTCTGTAGTCAGGCTTCCACCCTCTGGATCTTCATCTTTGTGGTGTGATTTGCTGCTGGGATTAGTGATGCTGCTGCCTCTCGCCATGAGGATTGTCAGCCACTTGCTCTAGCAAAGTGTCAGAAGCTCAGAAAAGTACTTGTGGCCTGCTGGGAAATAAAACAGTCCTCAATTTAACCTAGCCAAATGGTGTCTTTTCCAGACAAATATCAAGCAACTTCTGCATCAGTCTCTTAATGTTATTTTCAGCTGCTTTGTTCTGCTTCAGAACAAACGTTCTGCCTGAGACTTAGCAGACTGTTCAGCAGGCTAATTCTGTCAAGCAACACAACGTAATTTGTCGAAGACATTCAAACCAACTCCCTTTTCCACACTGCCATTGATTTCACTGAGTGGGGCTAATCTTTCACCTGGCTGTCCTGTCAAAAAGACATCTGAAAAGTATGGCAACCACTGAAACAAGAAGGTGGAGATGAAGCCCTGACAGTTCCCCCCCTTTCTGAAGGTGTGCAAGGAGTCAGTGGGGGTGTTAGCTGCTGGTGGTGACAGGCACCAGCGAAGGAATGGGGGTGCTAGGAGGAGACGAGGAGGCCCTGTGCCTTGACGTAGACTTCTCATTGCTTTCAGAGACTTCATTGGGAATGTGATGACCATGGTCCATGGCCTGCTGCATCCTTCCTCCTCTGTTAATCTCTCTGGACCTGTTCCTCAGCCAGGCCCTGCTAACAAGCCCTAGTAGTTATTAGAGTGAGTAGCTGAGTTCTTTCAGCTCCTAGGGGTGTTTGAGACTCAGCCAAGACAGAGATAAGGCTGTGCAGCTAGTTGCTGGAGACCCCAGAGCTGCTGTGCTGCAGCTTTTGCCCTGGGTGGCCCAGTTTCTCATGGTCTAAGAAACCAGTGGCACTGGTTGCACCCTAAGCAGAGAGGAGCAGTGGTTGCTGCAGGTAGAAGACTGTTCCCTTTCTTCTGGTTGTATCCTGTGGAATTGCTGGGATGGAGCTGGGAGCTTGGTGAGAAGCACCATCAGCCCGAGGCCAGCTGGAGCTAGCAGACCTGGAAGAGGTGGCCTGAGCTTGCACTGCAGAATCAGCTTAGCATTGGGGTTCAGCTCTGCAAGGCCACGTGGTGAAACTTCCATGTTTTGTCCAGGAGCAGGATGGTCTCAGGCTCTCTGCAGCACTGTCAGGGTGTGATGCTCCTCGAGCAGATGCTCTCCCAGCATTTAGCAGCTCTTGCCTCACTGCTTCTGTCCACCCAGGAGTGCCTTCTGCTGTGTCTGAAATGGTGGCTCCGAGTCCAGACTATCAGTGTATGTGTCTGGGAGCCTACTGCTCTCTGCTCCCTGTGCCAGGGTCTGTCAGATGGACCTTTTGTCTTATTTCAGTACTGCTTGTGCAGTCTTCCTACTGCTGTGCCCTGCTGAGGAGGGCACTGTAACTGAACGGGTCACCAGACCTGCTTCATTCCAACCTCCCTCCCTGTGGTACAGCCCTTTCCCCCTGCTGATTGCTTGCCCTGACTTCCCCGTAGGGATTGTCCCATTCCAGCGGATTGTGGGTGACCTTTATTTGAGGGTGCTGGGCATCGTCACTAAACCTTGTGATGGGCTCTGGTTGCACTCTCTGTACTGTACCTTTCCACCTGTTCTCAGGGACCTGCCACTCCTCGCTCTGCTCCAGGGGAGGTGGATTGCATTTCTGACAACAAAACTACTTGGAAAGAAAGATGTCCTTCCCTAGCTGGACCTCCCTTTCTCTACTAAAGATGAAGGACCACAGTAATCTGCCACAGGTCTCTGAATCCTGAGTAAATGCCTCCGTTCCCTGGGCAGATGGTGATGCTGGGTGGGGTGAACCAGCAGGAAGAGTTGCATTTCTCAGGTTTCCAGATGCCTGGGTGTTTGTCGGGTGCTAGCATGAACTTTGCAGTAAAACGCTGTTAGCTCAGGGTCTTCGTGTTCAGTCTTTGTATGGAATTGAGAATATTTGCTCTGGATTTGCCTGTAGTGGAATGTAATTTGAAAGTATGTATGGGTTCTCCCTGTTCTGTTATCTTAGTAATTGACTGGATCATAAACCTCGAGGAACAAGTTCACTGGGGTGTTTCAGTTTCTTTTTTTTATTATGATCTCCTCATCTGACTTGGTCTCTTGCTGTTTTTTATAAAAATGTTCAGCTGAGGGTGCTGTCAGCAGCAGGGTGCTCAGAATTCATCTCTCGTAGCCTTTGAGCCACGAAATGGGTCCAAAATGTGAGGTGACTCAACTCACTTGTATACATCAGATTCTTTTCAAAGATGGTGATGATTCCATGAGCTGCTTTTCCTAAAAATCTGTACCAGAAGAGAATTAGATGCAAGGGGCTGGTTAGTTTTCAAGTTTGCTGCTGTTACCAGTGATTTTTCCCCCCCCCCCCCAAATTCCAATGTATCTAATTTCTGAAGGTTCAATTTTTTGTTAATTTTGAAGGAATATTGAGACTTTCAGGAAATGCTGATGCTGACATCCTTCCCTAAAGCACCCAGGTATTACAGAACTATTGGCATTGTTCCTTCCATTCCTTATGCTTTGGGTGTTGCCAAAAAAGCAAAGCCACGAGAAGTCACCTCGAGAAGGCCTGGGGAGACTTAAAGCCTCCCCTTGCAGCCTCTGCATGTCAGTCATGAACGTGTCTTATCCAAAGCACAGACTCTTAGAAGTAGCTTTTCTGAGCTTTGTCGGTTGGCTAAAAGCTGTTGCTTCTCTACAAAGGTCGTTGGCTTGTCCTAGCAAAGCTCCTCCAGGGCCCGTGGAGTTCACCTCTCCATGGAGGGACTTCTGCTCACTGTTACTCTGTTCTCTCTTCTAGACTGCACTGCACCCCTGGAACTTTATTTCATGTGAACAAGGATAGATAACCTGGTTTTTAGGTTTCACACTTAAGAGATACCTTGGCTTGCCAACCCAGGCTGGATGATAAAGTATCTTTTCCATTGGTGCCTTTACGAAGCTCCTGAACATGTTCACGTTGTTTGTGAGGAGGCCCTTGGTACCTGTGTCCATCTGTTTAGATAACCACTTGTTTTAGATTGCAGTTATCTGAGCAGAGTCCTTGGTTGTAAGCACCTCCTGGGAGGGCACTGCAATTCCTGGGAGCGGTGCTCGGCACATGCACCGTTCCACGAGCTTCAGCAGCATTCTCTCCGTGTTTGCACCACAGGCTGCTCCTCTCTGTCAGCAGCTGGTCATTAGATTAGATCTTGCAAATGGTGAAATTACTGTTTGCTTTGCTTTGCTCCCCAGCCCCTCTTTGGCATCTGCCTCAAAGCTTCATTTAATAGGAAGTATCATGCCCAGAGCCCCTTACAAATCCCTGCACTCGCCAACAGAGACGGTTGTAGTCACAGGGTCGCTCATTGCACCTCCACGCTGTAGAAAGGTAGGAGCTGTGAAGGAGACTTTGCCACTTGTACAGACCACTGTATTCTCCAGCTTCTTCCTGGAGATGGCCGCTGGATCTTGGGCCCATTGCAATCTACGCCGGCTGAGGGAAGGAAACCTAGCGAAGCTGGGGCTTCTCGCCTTTAAGCCCACCCTCCTCCACCTCCTCCTCAGTGCCAAGGATGGGTCACCCAGTCTATGGGGACAGTGGCCCTACTCAATTTGTCACGTGTGATGTGATGGCCGTGCCTCAAATGCAGCCTGGGAAGGAGTGTGTGAGATCTGCCGGGGTTCAGACACAAAAAGCCTCCCAGCGCTGCTGTCTGGCTTGGCGCCGAGACGCGGTGCCGCAGCCCGGAGCTGCCGCAGCCCCTCACCCGGCGGCATCGGTACCAGCGGACACTGCAGGAGGCAGGTGGAGCTGTAAATACCACATCACAACCATGGAAAAAGAGAAGAGTTTTTATTGGTTATACACTCTAGAGCTGACAGTGTTCAAGTCAGGAGACATGCAGATAAAGTGTGTGTTTACATTTGGCATGCAGACTAAGGGCACTGCGTAACTGTAAGGAGGTGAGCACCATCTGTATCCACTGCATGGGCAGCCTGGGGAGGAAAGAACTGACTTCCCTCTACTGAGCATGCTGAGACAGAAAGTTCTGTGGGGGTGAGACAGTGCTGCTAGCTCTATGGGATGCAAAGTTTGGTTTAGGGATAGAGGCAATATTGTAACCCTGGAAAATCTGCTTAGCTTGGATGAATCTGTGATTATGAAAAGATTTTTTGCATTGTCTTCTAACTAAGCTGCCCCAGCCCAAATATATGTCTGCAAATACAAAAAAATAGATTTATTCTCTTAAAAATACATTCCACGCTGCCTGGAGTGCTGCTTCCCCAAGGCAGGCGCCTGCACTGCATGCTGGGCAGCCTCAGAAGATGAACCTTTGCATCCTTAGGTTACTGACCATCAGAGGCATCTGCAAACAATGGCTTCGTGTTTCATCACAAAGAGCAGTCTACTGGAGGCTGGCCTCGGAGCAGTGCTTTGACCACTCCAATGATGTGCAAGGGTGGCAGAGATGAGGTCCTGCTGTCCAACACTACATGATGACACCAACGTGACTATTGCTTCAACGTGTGGCTAGGAAATTGCTCGTGAAGCGCCAAGGTGCACCACCCTGCCCTGTGCTTCCTGCCCTTTTCCCTTCCCGGAGGTACTGTCTGCAGAACTGCAAGGCCTTCCCTGGGCTGGGGGCTGAGCTGCAGTTCGACGTGGCACAGCACTGGCGGTTGCATGGCGAAGCAGTCACCCCTCCCTGGAACTGGAGGGGCGTGCTGCTCTGGTGTTCTGGACACAAAGGAAGCTGCTTCGTGAAGCAGCAAGCTGCTGGCCCCTCAGGATGGTGCCAGCCATTCTGGGGAAAGCCGCTGGCTCTCCAAAAGGGACCAGCACCTCTGTTCCCTTGGGAGAAGGGAGCAGTGACGCCCTTCCTCTGTACAGCAAATACATTTACACCTTTGGAATTACCCGAGTGCTTGATCTGCAGCCTCGTGGCATCATCAAGCCCCGTGAAAAGCCTGTTATATTTATATGCTAAAATTACAAATACTTCTTCAGTGATGGCAATATTTACACATATACTCTATTTTACAACTGTTCAAAAAAAGTGTGCAATTTGAGTAAAACACATCGTGTTTCCTGAAGTCATCGCTATAAGTTTAATAATACAATCAGCTCCTATTGCACTCGTGATCAGAGGGCATGGCCCCTTGCAATTTTAAAGAGGGTTTTGTTTCTCAGATTTAATCTCGGCTGTGGCTAATACAACCCAGTGTACAGTTGAGTGACATCTGTGTTCATTATTTACAAGCAAGTGAGACTGAGTCTAGAGCAAGAGTTCAATGTATGTGCTGTAAAATATTGAACAAAGGACTGAGGCAGCTGGAGAAAGGAGAGGTGTCACTTGTGAGAAGCACCTGAGGAGAGCAGACAGTACCAGAACTGCATGGCTGGGTCAGTAGCTAGAGCTCCTGCTGCATGCTGTGAGCTGGCTGAGCAGCAGGGTGAAGCTCTCCAGTTGCCTGTGGCTAACAAAAAAAAAAAATCCCGGTCCTGGCTGACAGAAGGGGAAAAGCAACAGCTCTTGCTGGTGGTGGTTCCTCCCTTGCACTTCAGACGCGGGGTTGTGTAATTGCAATGAGCGGCGAGGTTGAAAAGCCAGGGGTAAGGTGGTGGTACGTGGGTAGATAGAGGGAAGCCTGTGGTAACCCCGCCTGTTGTGCCACAGAGCTGCAGAGCTTTCCTGGCTAGGACTGAAACCAGTTCCCTTAGAAGGAGCTTTGGAAGCACCATGCTAAGCTGGAGCCATGACAAGAACGTGAGACGGAGAGGGCTGGTGGATGTTCATGGGCACCCAAGTGTTCTGTGGGCTGGGGATCACTGCTCTGCAGCAGAACAGGGCTCGTCACTGAAAGGCACCCAGTCACTGCTCAAAGCGACAGTCGTCCTCTTCAGGGGCTGGGTACTGGCTGGTTGCAAAACTCAGCTACATGTCCCGTGCAGCAGTGACACGGGGTGGGGGGAGGCCCTCTGTCCTGGTTTGAGCTAGAACAGAACTACTTCTGGTCAGTGATTTTCAGCTCAGTCTCTTCTGAGTAACTGCACTTTCTGAAGTTAATGGCAGATCTTTGCAGACAGCGTCTGCTTCCAGCAGCGCTAACGCTCCATGTTTATAGCCAAGGATCAGTGGATGCAGAAATGCTCTTGCTTATCCTGGCTCCCATGCAGACCGAGGTCACTGCAAGGTCTTGTGCACCATGATGTGGGGGCGGGGGGTGCAGAAAGTAAAAGGCCACACGTGTGGGGAGCAGCAGCCAGGACAGGTGACCCTGAACTGACCAGTGAGGGATTCCAGCCCATGTCCATCGTATCCAGTGTAAAGCTGAGGGATCATGAGGGTCAAGCCTCTTCTTCAATGATCGGTGTCCGAGATGGACTCCATCCCTTCTGCCTTTGATCCCGAGCTGTGTGTTCCTGAATCCAACTCCTGATTCTGGCTCCTGCCTGCCACTGAGTCCAGACTGGGACTTCCCCGGTGCCTGCTCCACAGCATCAGTGGTGACAGTGACATAATTTCCACCAGGGTGGTTGGGTTTGATACTGGTTTTGTATATATTGGTATATATTTCCTACTATTACTATTTTCATTAAAGCTGTTTTCATTTTTTTTTCTAATCCATAAGGTTCTCTCCCTTATTCCCTTTCTCTTCCCCTGCTGGGAAGGGAGAGGGGTTAATAGAGAGTATCTGTCATTCCTCTTGTTGCCAGCCCAGCCCTAACCCTCAATACCCTCCTAAAGATGCTGCCTCTCTGAGAGATTGAACAGCAATGCCAAGCAGGTCAGCAGCCCTGGTTTTTCAGCGGTGACTGCGTATATATTCCAGGGCTGGAGAGCTGCTTAGCAGCAGGTTTAGAAATGAAAATGGGAGGAAAATAATTACAGTGACTTCTGAAGAGGCAGGTGCATGCCAAGACACCTCCAAGATGTGAACTCCCAGGTTAAGCAAGCAGGTCCCGCAGGAGGCATTTGGGTCACTGCAGAGCAGCTGCACTGGCTCAGAGGGGGTTTTGCAGCGGTGCTGTTACCCCACGCAACGCCTAGAAAAGGACCTAGGGCAGCATATTTAGTTTTGAAGGGAAATATTTTCTTTCACATGAAAATAAGGGGCAAAAAGTCAGCATGTAGCACCCTGGGGCTGGCAGAGGCTAGCAAAAGAGCCGGTCTCGTAACGCACTGCTGAGATGTGGCACTTCTGGTCAGGCTGCAATTTTGTTTATCAGTCAATGAGAGGCTGCAAGCTTGCACGACAAAGCAAAGGAGGCTGATGCCACTCAAGGAGTCGAGCTCAGTAACATCTATTTTTTGTGTGTGGTGGTGATCCTGCCAATACAATTGGCCTCTGAGCAAAGCAGGAGGCTCGGGGGGGGGGGGGGGGGGGTGGGTAGTGCAATTTAACAGGGTTGGGAAAAAAGAGAAAGAAAAAAATGCGTTGGGGGTACAACTATTAAAACAAGCACTGCTTTTTTGGTTCTTTCTGATC